>JALIZH010013613.1:0-160772 GCA_030522465.1 Rhipicephalus appendiculatus
CGCGTTATTTGCAATATAATCACGCGAACTATGGCCCCTAGATGCACGATTTACCGCTGATAGTGCGAAGCGTGAGCTCGCCCGCAACGGGAACTAATGATAAAGCCAGGTAATTTCAAAAAGACCATGTGCTGTGTTACGAAGACGCTTCGTTGAAGGTTGCAGCACAAGTTTTGACAAGCTTACCCAAGCGCTTTAGGACTCTTTTCTTACTGTAAAATATGTTCGCAATAAATAACGTGAAGTATAGTTTTTGCTCACCGGCTTTTTTCTTCGCAGATACCAAATTCCTCATGTTTGCATGCCGTAAAAGAAATGAATGCGAGACTCACAAGTAAGCCCAGAACTAAAGCTGCGAACCTTATCTCGGGCATCGTTCAGCTGTTACTGCGCGTTGGTGTGGATGCATGTCGCGTATATTAAATTTCTCATCTGCGAATGTTCTTTTATCTTTGCTTATACTTAGCTGCTTAAGGCAAACCTTGTAAATCAAGGGGAGCAGGCACCCGTGAGCATACACAGCATAACTCACATAGCGCGCCAGAGACAGTGTTGCCGAAATGGAACCCTTGGCCAGATTCCCGTATATTGACCCGTCGACATGCGCTTGTTATAAATGATGACTGTGCAAGCGGTTCGAACAAGCCGTATTCGAAGAGTGTGTGCGTACTCAAGGCCATTGTTAAAAATACGGACGCCGCTTCAGGAAAGTGGCATTTTTCAGTCGGTTGAAGCATATACTCTGGTAAAAAATGTTGGGACGCTTAGCGTTTTCAAGGAGACCAAGACGAAAGCCTCCTTGTACATTCTGTTGATTTGATGGTGAACCTTCCGCTGATGCACTGAACTTTATGATAAGCGCCCTGCTGGTGTGCTGTTGAAGTCGATGTTCAAGGTAGTGCTGATGTTCTGTCGAACTTTGTGGTAGTATTTGTGTCAGACTTTATGTTGAAATTTGGTTAAAATTTCAACCGGATTTCTGAGGAAATTCCCATATGAAATCGTATGCAGTTCTGCTGATATTTATGTACTGCTGACGTTTGTAGAACTTTGAGGTATTATGCCGCAGAACTTTGCGTACAGACATATTCATGTTAAACGATGTCGTACTGCTATCGCGTACATTAAAGTGTGTTCGTAAGCTCACAAACCACTTTCTCTTTATTTGGTTGCAATGAACTCAGACCGCACCAACTGTACTGTTTAATTGCATCTTTTATACACACTCTAAGGGATGAAACTCTCCAAGCACTGACGTCAACCACCACAGCCGACATCTGCCGAAAACTATTCCAACTACATACCATTGTTAACTTAATTCACAGCACAAGTGCACACAGCATCCCCAACAACTCTAAGCGGGCGTGTGGTATCCAAGGTTACAAGTATTACGTTATGACCCTTCAAGTAGGATGAAGCATAGTGCATCGCTTTTATACATTACCGGTTGTGAAAAGCCAAATCGATGCACGTGCCTCTATTTGTAGTTGCCGTTAACCCCAAAGCTAAGCACATGAGCAAAAATATGGACAGCCGATCCACAGAAGGTGCAAGTAGTCTTTCGCCTTCACATTAGAAAGTTCGGAGAATTTCCTTCATTATATTTTTTTTACTCATGCGAGCACCACAAAGGCGAGGCTGACGAAGGCGATGCGGAGCTCGTGCGCTCACGTGTTTTTTTCTTAGTTTCTTGCTTACGCAAATAAAGGAAAGGAAGAGAAATATACGCGTACCTGTCGCTCTCATGCGCCGATAGCGTGATAACTATTTTTTTTGCGATAGCATTTACATGGACACTCTCGGCTGTTTTTGCCGTCGGCGTCATGCCCCGTATATGCATATATATATATATATATATATAAATATAAAAGTCACGAAGAAAAATAATTCAGAAGAACATTCACCGCCGCGCGGAATCGAACGGGCGACCTCTCGCTCTGCAGCGCGTGGCGCTAACCGCTAGGCCACAGAAGCGCACGTCCCTCGCCATGTTGACGGTGAGCTATTCATGTACACCATTCACCGCTGGCGGTACGCCGATCTCGGGGGGAATATCAGCGTGTTCTCTGCCTTACCAGCAAACCAGCGAGATGGCGCGAAGTGCACGCTGGGCGCCACTCGTTGCAACCTGCCCTTTGCCCTCGCGGCGTAGTCGCCCGTGCCCGCGCGCTTATTTTGGGAAGGGGGATTGGGGCGGTTTTACATCGTGTGCTTTCGCCGGAAAGATTGCGTTTAGGTTACAGAGCGCACGAAGGTCACTTCGCTCGATGCACAGGCCGCGCTCGCGAAAGAAGCACACTGTTCAAACACAGTGAAGTAACAACTGTGACACTTGTTAGTTGGCGCTCGTCCTGTGTATACCTGTGCGTATGTTTCGTGCGCCCTTTGTGTTTCAGCAGAGCGTTAAGTGTCGAGCTGTGAACGTTGTTAGTTCGCGCTCGTCCTGTGTTTGTTCTTTTCGTGCGTCCTTTGCGCTTGAGCAGCGCGCTCCAAATTTCTATCTGCTTGGCGCTCTTCGCGTGAAATCCCAAGTTGTTGCTATCGCATTCATTGCTTCGCCCTTGCGGCGACACTGTAACTTTTTTTTCTCTGACCATTTATTTTGCATTGAAAGTCGATTATGAATATTTCAAAGCATGTGGCAACCTTCATGATTTCTTTAAAAAATGAGTACACCATAAATTGTCACGCACTAGAACTTTCTAATAGTGTATGCCACACTTGTTCGTTTCTTTCTATTTTTATGTTACCGCGCCCTTATAAATTTGTGGTTGAAGATCCGTTGAAAATTCATTGAAACAACCGATTTTCAATGACTTCGCAGAATGTCTTGAGGTTGCTCAAGATATACTCAATGGCTGATGTGTTGAGTATATAAGTGCGGAAGTCGTTGGCATAAAGATGTTGATTTATTGTTGTGTAGCTTTACGGCAAGAGCCTCATATGCCGCATCAAACGCGAAGTTTGATCGTCGACGTCCTGCATCGGCGTCGTCGGGGCGAGAGATGCAAAAAATGATCATCGCCGGATGACGTCATCATATAATGTCAGGATGACGTCACAAATCGCCAATACTATAGTGGCGTCATATGGACGTCATCATGACGTCACGTCACCTGCTGACGTCATCACACGGCATCATAGCTTGGTCAAAGGTGGTGCGATGACGGCGGCAATGGCAAAGCTTAGGTGAGGGGCCTCCGATCTTAGAGGCTGTGCAAAAACCCCGTTAGGTGCAGAAAGCTTTCGAAGGGTGGCGGGGCAGCATCAATACATCGGCTGAGAGGAAGAAGATGGCTATCACCATCGAGTCGTCTTAAGGGAATGCAGAAGGAACCCTGTGAGTTTTTATGGATGAAAACACACGAAGTACACAGCCCTATACTACCAATGAATGCATATTGCAAATATCCAGTGCATCAGCAGTCGTCTGTTGCATGAGTACCAGCAACCTTTGGCAACGCGATTCGTCCATCCTCTCCGCTCTAATTAGCTCTAACCGAAAGACCCACCGTATAAGTCTTCATGCGGCAACAATCCATTGCGGACTTCTTACTGCAGTTGCCGAAGCAACGGAGGTAAGTGTAATCTCCGAGTACACAGCCGTGCGCATCAACTCAATGCAGCTGAATACACAAACAAAGCTTCATTGGATAATTGCTGGCGTTTTATGCGCGATAATCACAATATGATTATAAGGCACTCCGTTGTGGAGGGCTCTAGAAATTTCAAACAACTGGGGCTTTTTGACGTGCGCCGAAATCAATTAAATGAGCCTCGAGCATTTTCGCCTGCATTAAAAATTCCCCATCTCCCGCTAAAGGGAACCATGTGTGGATGCGAAGCAGCGGGGAGATAATTAGTTTGAGCGGGAGGAACGTCGCCGCTCTCATTTCACGACAGCGGTCCGGGCGTTCATCGTGGCGCTGCACAGGAGAGAGAATGAGGCGCGCGTGCTCCGTCATTTTCATACCGCGGAACTACCGTGGCGCCCCCAGCGGAGTAAGCAGCTGTCACACCACCTGTCGTTCGCGCCGCTCCGTAGAGGATTCCTTAGAGGAAAGGACGGGGCGGACCGTAGGAGAGGGGACGTGCATGCGCTGTGGGGGTGTGGAACGCGTGAGCCGCTCCGTAGCGTAGATGATTCCAAGAGGAGGGAGGGGGGAGAGGACGCGCATACGCTGTGGGGATGTGCGACGCCGGAGCCGCTCCGAGAGTAGAGAGGACGCGCATGCGCCGCTCCGTAGAGTAGATGATTCCGAGAGTAGAGGAAGGGGGGTGCGCGTAGGAGTAGACGGAGTAGAGGAAGGGGGGGTGCGCGTAGGAGAATCGTCGGAGTAGACGATTCCTAGAGGAGAGAGAGGGGGGAGGGGACGCGCATGCGCTGTGGTGTTGTGGGACGCGGGAAGGATTAAGCCCCCCTCCAAACACATGCAAGCAAGATTAAGGAATGGGCTCAACCTGGGCGACAGACACCACCTGCCTAGCTAAGCAGCCTCTCTGTGCTCTCGGCCATGACCCAAGGAATTGGGTCAACCTGGGCGACAGACACCACCTGCGTAGCCATTGCTAAGCAGCCTCTCTGTACTCTCGGCCATGACTCTGATGACTGTGTTAGGGTTGACGGCCTTCATATTACTACAGGGTTCTGGTTCGCATAATGGGTGCTTGCCTACTTCATGACAGTGGCCGGACGCGGGACGCGGGACTGCCTAGCAAAGGCTAGGCTGCCTAGCAATGGCTAGGGCATGTGGTGTCTGTCGCCCAGGTTGACCCCATTCCTTGATCTTGCTTGCATGTGTTTGGAGGGGGCATAGTCCGTCCATCCTTCCCGCGTCCCACACCACCACAGCGCATGCGCGTCCCCTCCCCCCTCTCTCTCCTATGCTCACCCCCTTTCTCTACTCCAGGAATCATCTACTGTACGGAGCGGCGCCCGCGTCCAACATCCCCACAGCGCATGCGCGTCCTCTCCCCCTCTCTCCTCTAGGAATCCTCTACTCTACGGAGCGGCTCCGGCGTCCCACATCCCCACAGCGCATGCACGGCTCCTCTCCTACCGTCTCCCCCGTACTTTCCTCTAGGAATCCTGTACGGAGCGGCGCGCACGACAGGTAGTGTGACAGCTGCATACTCCGCTGGGGGGCGCCACGCTAGTTCCGCGGTATGAAAATGACCGAGCGCGCGCGCCTCATTCTCTTCTCCTGTGCAGCGCCGCGATGAGCGCCCGGACCGCTGCCGTGAAATGAGAGCGGCGACGTTCCTCCCGCTCAAGCTAATTATCTCCCCCGCTGCTTCGCATCCACACATGGTTCCCTTCAGCGGGAGATGGGGAATTTTTTGGCGCCATTGGTCTTGCGCGGTAAACAAGCCGAGCGAGCTGACGACACTCTTCGGCATAAGCAGCTGCTTCGGAAACATCGGGTCGGTAGGGTAGAATAGTATCCATGGAGCACGAGCGGGTTCCCGTCCGTACAGAAGGAAGAACGGAGAGAAGCCGGTCGTACTTTGTGGCGCAGAGTTGTAAGCGTATGTGACGAAAGGGAGCACCTGGTCCCAGTTAGTGTGATCGTCAGACGCGTACATGGCAAGCATATCTCCAAGGGTACGATTCAAGCGTTCCGTCATGCCAGTTCGTCTGAGGATGGTATGCCGAGGTTGTGCGATGAATAATGCGACATTCCTTTAGCAGCGCGTCGACGGCGTTCGAGAGCAACACGCGGCCACGGTCGCTCAGTAATTCACGAGGTGCGCCGTGTCTCAAAATAAGGTGGTTAAGAAGGAAGCGGGCAACGTCTTTCGCGGTGGTAGCTGACAGCGCAGATGTTTCCGCGTAGCGTGTAAGATGATCTACAGCGACAATGATTCCACCGGTGCCCTTGAGGAGCGTTTGGTAGAGGACCGTAAAGATCAATTCCGACGCGGTCGAACGGTCTGGCTGGACGGGGTAAGGGTTGCAGAGGGCCAGCGGTGCTGTGAGAAGGAGTCTTGCGGCGTTGACACGCGGTACATGAGCGAACGTACTGGCGAACGGGTCGATACATGCCGCGCCAGTAATACCTTAGACGAAGGCGGGAGTAGGTCTTGAATACTCCGGCGTGGCCGCACTGGGGGTCATCGTGAAAGATGTCCGAGCGCAAATGACGGGGGATGACAAGGAGCCACTTACGGCCGTCCGTCAGGTAATTTCGGCGATAGAGCAAGCCGTCACGCACAGCAAAGTGTTTGGCTTGACGACGGAGGGAGCGTGAAGTGGATTCAGGCGGATGGCGAGAGAGGACGTCGAGCAGGGAAGCGATCCAGGGATCCTTGCGCTGCTCGGCCGGCATGTCAGTGATGCTCAAAGATGACGAATCGCAGGTGGCACTTGGTGAGCAGACAGGGTCAGGAGGCAGCGGAGAACGCGATAGGGCATCAGCGTCTGAATGTCGGCGTCCTGAGCGATAAACAGCACGGATGTCATATTCTTGAAGGCGTAAAGCCCAACGAGCAAGGCGGTCAGTAGGGTCTTTCATTGACGATAGCCAGCATAAGGCATGGTGGTCCGTCACAACATCAAACTGGCGTCCGTAAAGATAAGTACGAAATTTCCCTATAGCCCAAATGATGACCAAGCATTCCTTCTCCGTTACGGAATAGTTTGACTCGGCTTTCGTTAGGGGTACGGCTGGCATATGCGACAACGTACTCGTCGCAGCCATCTTTACGTTGAGCGAGAATGGCACCGAGACCGACGCCGCTGGCATCCGTGTGAATTTCCGTATGCGCATTGGGGTCGAAGTGGCGGAGTACTGGTGGAGATGTGAGCAACCGGCGCAAAGTCGTGAAGGAGTCATCGCAATGGGAATTCCAGGCCGAGAGGTAAACGCTGCCGGAAAGAAGCTGCGTCAAGGGGGGCGATAATAGAGGCGAAATTACGGATGAAACGCCGGAAATAGGAGCACAAGCCTACGAAGCTACTGAGCTCCTTAAGGGTGGTAGGCTTGGGGTACTCGGCAACGGCACGCAGTTTGGCAGGGTCTGGGGAAATTCCTTCTTTTGAGACGACGTGGCCCAGAATGGTAAGTTTGCGTGTGCCAAAATGGCATTTCTTCAAGTTTAATTGCAAGCCTGCTGAAGTGAGGCACTGGAGTATTTGTTCAAGGCGGGAGAGATGGGTCTCAAAATCGGCAGAAAAGATAACTATGTCGTCCAAGTAGCAAAGGCCAGGTGCGCCATTTAAGTCCCCTAAGAATATTGTCCATCATCCTTTCAAATGTCGCAGGCGCATTGCAAAGGCCGATGGGCATTACATTAACCTTAAAATACGAGAAAGCGCCTGTTCACGCCGCTCCCGCTTACGAGAAGTCGTCTGGGCACCACTGCGCCGTCTTTGGATGCGAAAACAATCGGCGCAAGAGGAAGATATCACTCAGCACTGTCTGTGAACGTGACAACACAACATGGGAATCGTGCCGGCGCGGTGTTTTCAGATTGCACAGGTTTCCATCCGCAACAAAAAACGCCGAGCTCCGCCGCCAGTGGATAATTGCAGTGAACAGGAAAAGCTACAAGCCCAGTAAAAGTGGTCGAGTAAGTACACTTATGGCTCGTTCACACTGAGCATTCCGGCCGCCGAAAGGGCGCGGAATCCGGGTCGGCGGTGGCGAGATCCGCCGAAAGGGCCCTGTCCGCGCCGATCGCTCTCGGACCGATTTTTGCAACCAATCGGAGCACTAGTCGAGGAATTTAAAAAAAATGGCGACCAAGCCCGACTCGCTTGTCTTGTCGCAGTGCACGTAACTGAATGTTGTAACCAATTCACGTACCGATCTCGTAGAAAAGGTTGGCGTGACCGAGCTGTCGCGGTCTTGCAGAGCAAGACGAACTCACCACCGCCGGTGGCATCGTCGTGACGACAGTTTTTTTCCGCGCTTCATGCATTGCAAGACAGCGGCCTGCCAGAAAAGTAAGCAGTACTGCTTGTTCCTGCTCAGTCGTCAGCATAGGCGTGCGCACGAGGGGGGGCAGAGGGGGGCGGCCGCCCCCCCCCCCCTAGTCAGCTGAGAGAGAGGGGGGGGCGCAAATTCTGCCCCATACATTGACTTAATAGGAAGGGGGGGGGGGGGGCGCTGCGATGAACCTTCGCCCCTCCCCTGCCCCCCCCTGAAGGGGGAACCCTGCGCACGCCTATGGTCGTCAGCATAGTCGTTTAAAGCAGTGAAAGTGCGCGAAAGAGAAGCATGTAAATCTTCACGACCGGATTTAAATGCGTACTGGCGTCGCGTAGTGGCGTAGTCAGTCGCGTAGTTGCGAGCACCGACAACATCCGGGTGACAGCGCATCCATCCGCGCTCGCCCTGTGGTTAATGATTTACTCGACAGATGGCGCACTATGGCTATTCGGCGTTTTTCGGTGGCGCGGTGCGCGTGCAGTGCGAACGACGCTGTGTTTCGGCGGCAGGAGAATTCCGCTCGCTGTAGAGAGCGGATTCTTCAGTGTGAACTAGGCATTACTGCGTGTATTCAAGCGTGACGCCAGCTATTTCTCTTTACAGCAGTAATTTGCGTGCAGTATTATAGTATGCGGCACCAAATCATTGCCGTACTCTTTCGCAGGCCGCATACCAATAATAGGAGATATCACGACTCACGCGTGCACGCTAACTGCGCACGTTTAGTACAAATGCAATAACGGAGTACTATCGCGATACAAAGAAACGTGCACAGAGGGTAGCGTGGCTTTCGACTCAGTCGAGCTGCGACATGCCTTGACTGTCGCTAGGCCAATCTGTGATTTCAGCCGGCGTCACCGTAGTACTATAAAATCTTGCTCTGGCTGACACTTTCACACCGCGTGTGTGATCCGAGTACCAGGAATGACTGGCAAATGATAAACACATGCGGTGCATGAGCGCAAGCCGTAGCGGGATTCTAGCGCTAGGAAGACGCCGGCTGAAAGCACAAGTTTTGCCTAGCGACAGCCAAGGCATGTAGTTCGACTTAGTCGAAAGCCACGCTTTCCGCTGTTCACGTTTCTTTCCATCGCGATAGTACGTACTATCGTGAGCAATATGAGCTCGAACGCGTGGCAAAGAGCCTCAAAACACAGATAACGTAATGTGTGGATGGCGCTGCCGAAACCGGAGGGGAAAGGAGGAGCGCTCTTCCGCTGACTGTTGGCACTCCCGCTTCACTATAGCGTTTCTGCGAAACGGCAACTGATTGCGTGCCATCGGCCGTTAGCAATGATAAAACGAAAGAAAAGAATGCTTGAAAAACAAAAGTGAAATATGCGTACCAGAACATCGCGCCAGGCTACGTCACAGCCGATATCTCAACAGCTACATTGCCTGATAGTTCATTGCGTGTGGTTGCGCGCCTTTATGTGAGCTCATATCACCGCTGGCACCAATTTGCAGCAAAGATATCGAGGCGGGAGTGTCGACAGCTAGCGCAAGCGCGCCGCCCTTTCCACTTTGTTTCCGACGGCGGCCGCTTCGAGGCTATTCGCCACGCGCTCGTGTGTTCGAGCTCATATTGCTCACGATAGTACCTGATAAAGTTGCTTCCGCAGTCTGCAATGCAGGTGCTGTAGACATTCCGGACTGTCGAGGAAGGTCTTCTCGACGTTTCACAAGAAAACAGCATACATTTCTAGTAGAAGAAAAGTGCGGAACATGCTTACAGCCGGACTCGGGTTGGGAAGTTTCGTGTTTGAATTGCGGAGCGTCTGCTAGCCTGGCAGTTCAGGGTGTTCCTTCGCCGCGCTTTCGACAGATGGCGCGACGTGCTGCCTACACATGGCGGCACACACTGAACTCGCTGTGTTCTGGTGTATAGGTACGAGCGGCGCCGGCGCAACACCTGCGTGTGGTCGGTATGCGTGCTGCGTGCGCTCTGCGAACGGTTCTGCGCATTACGTCGTGCGCTTGTTCGGAGAGGGGTTTCGCAGCGGCGCCGCCGCAACGCAACACCTCTGCGCGGTCGGTGTGCGCGCTGCGTGCGTTCTGCGAACGGTTTGTGCGCACGATGCCATGACCTTGATCGATACGCTTGCTGAGAGAGGGTTTCGGAGCGGCGCCGCAGCTGTTCCGACGTGGACCTACGACGGCAACGGACATCGTGAGAGCCAAAGGAGCTTCGCTTCTAAAATACCTGACGCCAAGTTTAAGAAAAAGTCACGCAGCTTCCTGCTTGGAGATAGCATTTAGGCCGACCGTCACGTCGGTGGGCAAGTAGGAAACCTATCGTAATCAAGATCTTGCTGGATATTAGTCTCTTCACGTGATTACGATGTCGGATACTTCCGTTTTGAATAATGCTTAACATGTATGGCATCCGAGTCACCCGATCGAAGATGGGACTCGAAATGGGCAGCTTCTGATGCTGCTGGAAAGCTGAGGCGTTTCCTTGCAGTGGGAGGTCTGTCCCTGCCACAAGACGGGGTCCACCACCATCCCCTCCATTGCGAGGTTTGCAGGAAGGGTATGCCAGCAAAGCAGGAGTCTTTAGGGCCACTAGAAAGTGCACTGGGTGTTGATGATGCACCATCAGCACAAAATAGAACAAAAAAAAATTGGCAAATACCAAGTACCATGGGAATTGATGTTATGCGAAGCATGCGCAGGCAAGGTGACTGGGTTGTAATTTTCTTATTGAGCGAAACGTTACGAAATGACGTTAAAGATATGTACAAATGTTGTACGCACCGACGTATGTTGAACAGTCGCATATGTTTCATATAACCAGTTGTTTACAGTTGCGTAACGATGCCAATAGAAACATGGGTATTACCAACACCAGAAGCGGTAATCTGATATTTAGCACTTGTGCTTGCGAGGATGGTAGCCCTGGATAGTGCTTCGTATACCAACTACAGTGGATGGCGCTTAACTACCATAGACGTTAACCCGACATGACGCCTGCCTCATAGGAGTACTTATTCGAATTTATAAAATTCGATAGCCAGCACTGGCACCACAGTTGACGTTTCACCAACATTACGCCGGCATAGGGTCTTTTTCTAAAGCATTTCTGAGACCTGGCCTGGCTCTGTGGTAAACTACTTGATTGACACTCAGATTGCTTGGGTGCGATTCCTTCTGGAGACCTTGATATTTGTTACTTGCATTCGTCGGGTCAACGCTGCCGACGTCAGCTTTTCTTAACGCTCTCGCATTTAAGTTAGTTATGTCTATGCTCGCCGTTACTCGGTAGACATAAATTGTCAAACACCTGTGGCGCATACCCGCAAACCGCAGCCCGTGGTATACGGGTATGTGCCACACGTGTCTGCAGGAAAGGGTTTGACGACGTATGCGACAGGATTCTCACGTTATTCAATATCATGACCAGCCAGGCACATTTGTCAATACCTCTTACCCTCCCATACAACTTTTGGTCTACCCCAAGTTAAGGAGGCGATCACAAAAGCACCCAGACGTAGGCGGCTAGATAGATAGATAGATAGATAGATAGATAGATAGATAGATAGATAGATAGATAGATAGATAGATAGATAGATAGATACGTAGATAGAAACGCAAAAGTGCTTAACAGTACGAAAAGAAATGCTTCGCATTTAAAACTTCAGCACTAAGAGCAACACTAGCCGAAGCACGAAACTTCACTGATGTCTTTCACACTCTATATCAACCAAGGCAGCGAAAATAGGCATTGAAAAATTTTTTATCGCAGACATTGTGTCAATAAAGTGGTCGAAAGACACACAGTTTGCTCTATTTTGAGAATTTAATGTAGCACGAACGTTTACGGACGTACGGTCACTTTAGCCTCGACGTCGACCACCTAGTTCTTGTTTACGCGGAGCTACTGCGGGTTGTGAAACACATGTGGATTATTTACTTACAGGACAGACATGCTCGCTTATCTTATCGAAAGGCACAACGCTGTGTTGGTGATTGAACGCTGCCATAATATTGTGCACTTAGAAAGGAACAGTAGAGAAAGAGTGCGGCGAGGCGTGGGTGCTTCTGTACGATCCGTGCATTCCTTCCGTTCATGCGTGCGTTTGTAAATGCGCGCGCGCGCCCAGCCACGCTGGGCGCGCGCTAACGCTAAACGGAACGTTAACGCTAAGACGGAACGCGCGGCCTGGCAAACGGTGGTCTTTTAGTACAGAGGGAGTCATTTCCGCTAACGCTAACGCAAGCACATACACTAAAAACACTAAATACACTGTAGAATCCACAAGTGCACCACCAACTCGAGCTTCAAGGTCCAAAGTCACCACTGCTACGTCTCCGTGCCGCGTTTGGTACAGTTTTGTGTCTGACGGCCCAAAACGCATCACTTTCTCTTGACATATGCCGCAATGGAGTATTCTTCAAGACCCCTGTAACCTGTCTCGGCTTGACTTGTGGCTGTCTTTGCCTTTATCTTGGAAACAGGGGAATGAATACAGCGTCGCCATCTTTGCGCGGCTACCAAAAACATGAGCGAACCTTGTCAACAAACCTTGTTAAGCCTTCTGCACGGCAAATCGACTGCATATCTCAAAAGCGCAGCTATATTAACGCGATAGCGTTAAAGAGCTCGTTTCGCAGAAATTCCGGCGTCGGCGTCGGCGGCGGCGTCGTTGGTTGTGAGCGAAAAATCATCATCTTGTCCGTGACCAAAAAAATCGAGAAAGATGCAAAAAAATAAATAATAAAAATTTCCGGGTCCGAATGAGGATCGAACCCGGGTCGTCTGCGTGGCAAGTATGTGTTCTACCACGCAGCCACGCTTCTGCTTGTGATTATATATAAAATAACTTCCTCGGCTTCGAATTGCAGCGAAAATAACTTTCATGCTTTGCAAACACGCGCGTCTTGTATACAGGCGTCACAATACAACATGTAATATCGCAGTAATATTGCGTGGTACAAGCGTGCATAGCCATTGGGCGTCAGAAGATGTGAATATCATAACGACATTGCGGTTCAAAGCCGTGTACCCATTACAAAAGGCACACACGTTATTGCGCGTATTCCCTTAAGACCACGTAGAGGGTGCATAGCAACTTCGAAAACATTTCCCGCATTTACCGCGCATAATTCCTCGTGGTTTAAAGCATGCTACGCATTACATGAAAGACGGTGGAGAGATTGTGTTAGAAAAACTGGCCACCCTGTATACGAAGTGTCTCTCGACGGGGAGGATACCAGATTCTTGGAAGAATGCCAACATCATCTTGATCCATAAGAAAGGGGACGTCAAGGACCTGAAAAATTACAGGCCCATCAGCTTACTGTCCGTTGTCTACAAGCTATTTACAAAAGTAATTGCTTACGGAATTAATACGACATTAGAGTTTAATCAACCAAAAGACCAGGCAGGATTTCGTACAGGCTTCTCAACAACAGACCATATTCATACTATCAATCAGGTGATAGAGAAATGCGCGGAATACAACCAACGCCTATACATAGACTTCATAGATTACGAGAAGGCATTTGATTCGGTGGAGACATCAGCAGTCATGCAGGCGCTGCGGAATCAGGGCATCGACGAAGCCTATATAAACAAAACGGAAGAAATCTACAGCCACTATAGTCCTCCATAAAGAAAGCGACAGAATCCCAATAAAGAAGGGCGTACGGCAGGGAGACACGATCTCTCCAATGCTATTCACCGCGTGTTTACAGGAGGTTTTCAAAACCCTAGATTGGGAAGAGTTAGGGATAAGAGTTAATGGAGAGTATCTCAGTAACCTGCGATTCGCTGATGACATTACATTGATGAGTAACGCGGGAGACGAGTTACAGCTTATGATTACTGAACTGGATACGGAAAGTAGAAGAGTAGGTCTGAAAATTAATATGCATAAAACTAAAGTAATGTGGAACAATCTTGGCAGAGAACAGCGCTTTGCGATAGGTGGCGAGACACTGGAAGTTGTAAAGGAGTACCTTTACTTAGGACAGGTAGTAACCGCGGAGCCGAACCATGAGAGTGAAATAACTAGAAGAATAAGGATGGGATGGGGCTCATTTGGCAAGCATTATCAAATCATGAATGGTAGTCTACCACTATCCCTCAAGAGGAAAATATATAACAGCTGCATCTTACCGGTACTTACCTACGGAGCAGAAACCTGGAGACTTACAAACAGGGTTCAACTTAAACTGAGGACGACGCAGCGAGCGATGGAAAGGAAAATGATAGGTGTAACCTTAAGAGACAGGAAGAGAGCAGAGTGGGTCAGGGAACAAACGGGGGTTAAGGATATCATAGTTGAAATCAAGAAGAAGAAAAAATGGATATGGGCCGGGCGCGTAGCACGTCGGCAGAATAACCGCTGGTCATTAAGGGTATGACTGGATTCCAAGAGATGGCAAACGCGTGAGGGGGGAGACAGAAAATTAGGTGGGTAGATGAGATTAAGAAGTTTGCAGGTATAACGTGGCAGCAGAAAGCACAGGACCGGGTTGATTAGGCGAAACATGGGAGAGGCCTTTGCCCTGCAGTGGGCGTAGACAGGCTGATGATGATGATGATGATGATGACGCATTACATAGTGTGCACTAAGAGATTCAAGTACATTTCGCTATCGCGGTCAACTCTTAAAGGCGAAGCTTAACGGTCCCCCCAATTTTTTTTGGCACTATACGGCGGGCGAAGCCTCATTACTCAAATCTAAGTCAAATACGAGCATTATTTTGGATTTAATAAGTTTGATAATGCAGGCCGACGACTACAAAGATTCGAAGTGGACGGCTCTCGCTTCAAGAGGCACCGCCATCTTGCCCTACGTACGTAATCTCTTGCGTGCGTTAGCGTTGAACGCTATATTCCAGATATAGCGTACGTACGTAAGAGCTCGGACTACGTTTACGTTCTGCCCATGCTCAATGTGGAGCACGCAACGCTAACGCTAACGCTAAATCCTTGCGTTTTTTGGTTCCCGCTGTACTAAAAACTCGCTATTGGGCGGGGTGGTGCCGTACTGTGTCTTGCGTTCTCCTCACTGTCACCGCCGGACGAGCCGGGCACACCATTTCCCCTTTCCTGGGTTGGGGCTGAGGCAGCGTGTCGTCTTCCCCCATTGTGTGTGGAGATGAGGACGACTTCTTGATTGGACTATCCTGAATTCAATGGTGTTCCTCCACAGGGAATCTGGGGAAGACCAAGGACTTATAACGCGAGCGTCGAGACGCTCCAGAAGACGCTACAACTAAGTCATGTAAATAAACGTTCTTGTTATAAGCTCCGGCTCCGCATCTCGACTTCTCCCTGAGGTCTGGCTGGTTCCGGTCCTGTGGGCAAGCCACGACGATGTCACTAAGACACCGAGCTGATCTTTAGACACAAGTGTAGTGAACGATACGCACGCTACACAAATTACAGAATGACGTCGAACCAATTCGCAAGACTTGGCTCAAATTGCGTTGGGATAAGCAGATACTTGGTGGTGACTTCGCATTAAATCAATTTCAACAATGCGCCAGAGCTGCCGGGATTTTAGTTGTGTAGCGGCATGCGCACCTGTGCATAAGAAAATTAGTTGTACGTCAGCACTGGTCTATGTTACTGTCCGTCTTCGTTTTGTTGCTTGTCGCGTAATGGATCTAAATCACAAGCACTGATCATAAATCGAGTTAAATGTTGACTGCCAGAGCTAATGTGGTTAAACATCGCGAGTTGCATTTGTTGACTTAGATGACCAGTTATAGCGAGAACTGTGCCTCCTCGAAAGTAACTCTAAAACACAAAATTATGTTGTATTTAAAAGAGAAGTGAGCTATACGAACGTGCACAACAAACTATCCGCGACAAGCGAGAACTACATAAAAGTAAAGTGATTTGACCTTATGGAGAAACACAAGATAGTTTACGTTCATTTAGGGAGAAAAAACATTGTTTTAAATGAAATGCCGTGAGTCAGACATTATCTTCGTCCTCATCTCATGGCATTTGCCATTCGCCGTACATCGGCGCGCGTATCCGCATACACTTGGCTCGGATGTCATTTGGGGAAACAATAGGTACAGTGCCTCACTAGCCACGCAGCAAGTATATCTGAGAAATGTCACGCTATAAAGTTCAGTGTCAACACATGGCCACAACAACACCCGATCTACTAAAGAAGCATAGCAATTATGGACTGCTGTTTCTCGGGCTCGTTGCAGTAACACGTTGGTATTTAGACGCGCTTTGTGAAGACGAGTAAACAGCGAACAACACGATTGTGGTTTTCACTTTGCGGTTTTTATGTAGATGTAGATGTAGATCCTAATCCTCTGGCTCACACTCACTCTCTGGGGATTGGTCAAGAATGGGGTAGCTTAGAAAAAAGATATTTAAAAACTAGAAACCAGGATAATTTCTCGCTTTGTACAACAAAAAAGATTTTTAAAATTATTACTGTGAAAATAAAAAAAAAATAGGTCGAATGAATTCTAAACGAATGAGAAATAAATTGATAATATAGAAGTAAACTTGTTGGGGCCTACATTGGTTAACTATGGAACTTTAGAACTCTGGTTATTGTGTAAATCTCTTTGACTCTGCTATGAAATCTTACACGGCCTCGCATACTTTCTAGTTGCTGTGCCCAAGGGTCAGTGCAACCCAGGGATAGTAAATTTGAAGTTGTTAAATCTAATCCAATGATGCGTAACGGTGTTTCTAGAGATCTCTTTCTTAAGGCAAAAAACATTCAAAAAGAGATAAAAAGTGTTCTATTGTTTCCTCTTCCCTTCAATAAGAACAAAGCGGCGATGGTGCCAAGCCGGCTCTACAAATAAAAATTTAATGATGAAATACGACAGCGTAACCTAGTAATTATACTTTCAAGACCTCTGTTATGGCATGAGGTATTTTTCCAGGGTGTCAATAGATGATTAAAATCTGGGGATTTCTTAAAGATGGCATAGAGAATTCTCGCATCATCATTTGCCTCCGAAATCTAGCCGCTACTATAAAAGCTGATGTAGTGGTAATATTAATAGGTGGTCCGTCTAACGCCGCTTTCGCTAGTGCATCAGCTGTTTCATTCAGAAAAAAGGCCTGTATGCCCAGGTACCCATACTAATCGAACATAAATCAAGTGATCAGGTACTAGGGAATCGAACTCTTTCAATGCTTTCGAATCACCGGATGCCGTGAGCGCACTGCGCACTGATAAAGAGTCCGTTATTATTACTGCAGAATTTATTGATGTGGACAGTTTACGAAGGGCCTATACTGCCGCTAAAAATTCTGCAATAAAGATGGGGGGTTGTCACAAAAGTCGCCTGGTCTTAACATTTCTTGCGCATAATGTTCTGAGGTATGCCATGGGGAGGGATTTTTCCACTGGCGTCAAGGGCGAACATGCTATAATTCGTCTCCAAGATTGGTATGCCGTGAGCGCACGTGCATAACTTAGTCGGTGTTAGCGTTTGCCGTAGGAATATGATACCTGTATGTCCTAACATGGCTGGACCATACAAGAGCTGCAGTGGCTCTTGCCTTGTGTACCTTGCGTGTGTTAGCGTAAGCCATAGAGAACATGATACCTATGTCCTAACATGGCTGGACCGTATAAGAACTATAGTGACTCTTGTCTTGTGTAACTTCAAAAATGTTCGCTCGGCAAAGAGATTTCCCTTCCACTGACCTCAAGGGCGAACGTGCTATAATTCTTGTCTAGGAATGCTGCGCCGGGAGCGTACGGGCGCCACTTAGTATGTGTTAGCGTTAGCCATAGGGAATATGATATCCCTATGTCCTAACATGGCGGGAACGTCTAAGAACCATAGTGGCTCTTCACTTGTGTAATTTCAAAACTGTTCGCTCGAGCAGGTGATCGACTTCCACGGGCATCAAGGGCGAACGTGCTATAATTCTTCTCGAGGAATGCGGTGCCGTGAGCGCGCGTGCACCACTTCGTGTGTATTAGCATTAACCGTAGGAAATATGATACATATATGTCATAATATGGTTGGACAGCATGAGAGGTATAATGGCTCTTGTCTTGTGTAATTTTCAAACTGTTCGCTCGGAAAGGCAATCGCCTGTGGAATGTGAACGATGGAATGTGGCATCCGAACTGCGTGTCAGATCATGTGCTTTTGTTCTATATGTTATTGAATTGCTCGCTATGAAGGTGACCGACAGCAGAGTCTGAACCACAGAACGTTGTATTCGGGCTACGTGTTCGATCGTGTGCCTAGTAACTGGTGCTTTGTGTGTGAGGTAGTTGTGCGCCAGTGAAGGTCACCGAAAGTGAAGTTTGAACCACGGGAGCAACCAGCGCGTACGTGACCATATCAAGGATGCATCGAAACTACACTGGAAGTTGGGACCGGCGCCCAGAGAACCTTATAAAAAACGGGCCGATCCCATACTTCGACAGTCTGCTCGGCTCCGGAGAAGAGATCCACGCTGGGCCACTCCCGGGACACATCGCAGCGAAGAACACGTCCAGAAACCCAACACCTCCCCGTCTTCGTGGAGCCGCCGCCGACCTGTCTCGCCAGCCTCAAGGGTCACTTATGAACGGCGCCGGTGTTGAAGGACTCGGCTGCGCCCGGTTACGTATGTCATTCGCTTGAACTTAGTGGACTGCGAACTCTAGTTACTGGTTCAGCTCTGCTGTTTGATCATCCATCTAATATTGATCATTGTCTACAGATTGTAACTCCTGCATGCTGCACTTGTTTATAATAATTGTGGAATGTATAACTAGTTCACTTTTGTTTTCAAACTAACTGTTCTCTTCGTTGGAAATATCTTTCTTTGTTGGAAATATTTTTACATTTGTTTAAGCGCATTATTAAAGCTTTTTGTTCTTTGATTGGAAAAGGATCTTGACTCCTTCATACCGGCGATTGGCGCAAGCCATACGCCAGAGGCCCAATCCCGTGCCACGTCTTGGGAAGAGCTTGCGTTTCTGCCCCGAGTCGTGACAGGGGTTCCGTCGCAATGATGACAGTTGCTTGCACTCTTAGCAGGTAGTCCTGTAGAGTAGCTCTCAACATTTTACTCGGTAGGCGTTTAGCGTTTAATAGGGAAAATGTAATCAAAGCAGATTTGAAGAGAATTTGTCGCATTACAAACCTGAATAACCTCCCTCATTTGGACGGACAGTGCATCGAGAAGAGATTGTACAAACTTTATTCGAGGTGTGTGAAATCGACGCCAATGACAATAAAAAAAAATAAACCAGGTTGCGCAATAAAAAGTGTTTGGTTACGCCTTAAAGGGGATTCAAATGCTCTTAAATATGTTTATAACCACTATTCTGAGTTCTGGTTACGAGTGAGGGAATTCTAGCTTCCATACACAAATTATTCGCTACAAATTTAGGTAGCCCTAAACACATGTGCAGTGCCCGCTTCTCCAGAAGAACACGGGGACGAAGCTTAGAGGCAGGTGCCCCGGAAAATAAACCACACCAAAATTCTAGAACCGATCTTACATATATGCGGTATATTGATAATAACGTGGCTCTACGCATTCCTCATCTCCTGTTGCTTATTCTCCGTAATGTACCAACTGCCCGAACACCCTTTGCTGCAATATATTATGTGTACTTTAGCCATAAGAGAGAACTGTGATATATCAATCCCAAATATTTGATATTTTGAACTGGTGGGATCACGCCAAGTTTGTATGAAAGATATATATGTACTGGGTCTTTTACAGGGAATACTCACAATGCACACCTGTTCACGTTTATAGAAAGACGAATAACATGAAGCCAGTGTTCTATTTCAGATAAGTACATTTGCAGATTTTGATGGAGAGCGTCAATGTCATTAACTGATGAAAATGACTATATCATTCGCATAGACGTACGTGTGTACATTCTCATTACATGGAATCGACCCTAATGAAATGTTGAATAACGCCGGCGAAACAACAGCCCCTTATGGTACTCCTTTTTCCTGTTTGTGAGTACTTTATGAAACTCCATTCTGAGCAAAATAAAACTTCCTATTACCTAAAAGTCCTGTAAGCCACGCTTCTATATAATGCGGGAAGTTGATTTCTCTCAGACGACTGACTTTTACACTACGTTCGACACTATCGCGCGCTTTTGTGATGTCCAGTGCAACTACAGCTGCATACTGTTCTTGGCGCTGCCCTAGATGTATCGGACTAACGAGGTCAATATGCGCTTGCCATATGGCACATCCCTGCCTGAATCCAGGACTTCGGCTGCAGCTATCCACACAGGATGTAATGCTCCAACTTCAACATGACATATTAAATCCGAGACACATAGCGGCTACCAGGACCATCCTGGGCCTAGATATCAGTAACGCATTTGACAATGTGTCCCATGCCGCAATACTTAACAACATGGCCCAAATGAACGTCGGAAGTCACACTTACAATTATACCAGAACTTTCCTGGATGAACGCACGACCGAACTGAGTCATGGCGACGTCAAAAGCGACGAAATCACCCTGGGAACGCGGGACACTCCACAAGGAGCCGTGTTATCCCCATTCCTCTTTAATATTACCCTGCGTGGCCTTCCTGAGCTTTTGAATCAGATCCCACACATTAGGCACTCACTGTATGCTGATGATATTACCGTTTGGACCTACACAGGCTCCGATGGGCAAATTTGCGGCGCACTGCAAACAGCAGCTGGACACTGTTCAGGAATACGTACAGAAAATGGGCCTTAGCTGTTCCCCCCCCGACAATCCGAGCTCTTAGTAATCAGAAGCAGGAACAAGAAGGATGGCCCCTACACTGGAGTGCCCTCCGCGATAGATATCACAGTGAATGGAAGGCTTGTCCCTATTGTTCGTAAAATAAGTGTTTAGGAATGCTCATCCAGCATAACACTCATAATACGGAAGCTTTAAACAAATGACAGGTCACCATGCAACAAACAACAAGGCTTCTAAGGCGAGTGGCTACTAAAAACCAAGGAATGAAGGAACCAAACCTGTGCAAGCTAATACGTGCTTTCGTAATCAGTAGAGTCACCTACTGGTTCCCCTACTACAACCGAAGAAAGGGGTATGTGGGAAAACTAAACTCCCTGATTAGACAAACATATAAGTGTGCTCTGGGACTTCCCAGGCACGCAAGCACAGAAAAACAACTGCGTTTGGGTATCCACAACAGTGGAGGAATTAATCGAAGGACACCTAACGGCTCAAGAAGAAAGGCTTTCACGCACCAAGGCAGGCTTGCAGATAGTCAGCCGCCTCGGCCGACGCACTAGTTACACACTCAATAATAGGGCTTTCTAACCAGCGGCAACTTGTGCACACCTTACGATTAAACCCTTGCCCAAAAATATGCTGGCAGGAATACATGACGAAAGAAGAAAGTCGAGGGCAGAAAAACTGGCACAAACCTTTCAGGATGGATAAAACGTAGTCTATGTCGACGCTGCTCGACAGAGGAGAGACCGTTACACCATATTCGCGGTGATCGGCCACGGGGAACCTATTACTGCAGCCAGCGTAAAAACAGCCTCAGCCTTAGAGGCCGAAGAAGCCGCCATCGCGCTGTCCACCTCAGTCCACTCTACTAATTACATCTTATGTGACTCTAAAAGGGCGCTCACGAACTTTATGATGGGCTATGTTGGGCCGATCGCGGCCAACATCCTTAAAAATAACAAACGCAGCAATAAGATGCAACTTGTATGGGTGCCCACTCCAGGTGATGAGGCGGCCCACCGTGTAGCCCGAGGTGTAATCAACCGGGAGGTGGACCCCTCAACCCTGGACTTCCCGCAGGAAGGAATCACCGCATATAATGAAATTACAGCATATTATAGACACAACCGCAAAACATACGCGGCCCCGCATGCACACCTCATAAGGGAACAGGCTACGATCTGAAGGCAAATTCAAACAGATTCGTTTTCCAGCCCCCCATCGGCTGTCTGAAATTTACCCGGAAGTAATTTAACCACACTGCCGACATTGCGGCTGCCTGAAGGCTACCCAAAATCACATTCTTTGGGAATCAGAGGGGAACCCTCCTCCAAAAGCAGTACTGCCAGCTTCCTCCCTCGAGGCGTGGGAGTCACTCCTGTCATCAAATGAACACCGTACTCAGACAGCAGTTATTAACTGGGCCGGAAAGGTCGTGGCGAGCTACTGGCCACCACTCTTCTAACCACCGGCAAGCTAAATTCAACGACCTCGCTGTGTTGTCAATAAAGTTGTTTCTCTCTCTCTGCCTGAATCCAATTTGCCATAGGCTAAAAATCATTTCTCCGCCTACAAATTTCATTATCTGAATGTACGATGCTTTTTGTATTAACTTGACAAAAGTTGACGTTAATGCAATTGGCCCGATAATGTCTAAGACATAACGTTGACCTGGTTTTTTAAGAACAGGTATTATCTTGGCGAATTTTTCATTCAGTTGGAATCCAAGCTTCGGGAAAGGCTTTTCGAAGGCGTAAATATTATCCAATACTGGCAAGAAACGAGCAGCTAAGAAAAGCGTTTTCTGAAGTACCAAGGGTCGTGTATCGCCGAATTTTATGGGCATGTTAGTGCACGCAAAAAATAAATACGCATTCTACTTTCCACATAACACCTTGCTCTCGTCCAAGATGCAAGAGTTGCAAACACCTTCAAGATGTCTTGATATGTAGAAGCACCGCTAGTGATTACGTCCATCATACAAAATCTAGTTTTACCTGCACTAGGTCAAACCTTATCTACATGACAGAATGGTCATATTGCCCCAAACAGTACATTGGCTAAACGGGAATGCCTGTTAATGTTAGAAAAAACGGTCATCGCGCGGACACGGCAGAGAAATTATTGAAGGCAGTGGCACAGCACTTTAATGTAGCAGGACACCGCTGTTGCACTCAATATTCTGTTGCAACAAAAATAATGCCATAATATGTTATTTATGCGTGTTATTGTAACTAATCCCAATTAAGTTGTAATTAATGATCTATTCATTATGAAGTCATTCATGCTGTGTTTTGGCATAAATATAGTGTAATCTCAGTGTAGAAATACAGTGTAAATTCATTTTTGGTTATGTCCACCTTGAGCAAAGCAAAAAACTTGGACCATCTCCCCGAAGGGAACCCTGATGGGATGCGAAGCAGCAGCGGTGCGCACGGCGTTGACCCGGTTGAAACGGGCGTCATCGCAGATAAACGAGCCGAACGAGTGTTTCCACTCGACGTGCGGTCGAGCGTTGCGGGCGGTAGAGAGGGTGAAGCGAGAGAAAAGTGACAGAGGTGTTGCGAGCGGGCGGAGCAGCCGGCAGCTGCGGGCGCCGCCGCGAGCATGCTGCGGGTGAGGGAGAGAGTGACGTCAGCGTGCACCTGCGAGGGAAGCGTGCGAGGGGAGCGTGACGTCAACGCGCAGCTGTGGCGTGACCTACTTGGCAACGCTCCAACAGATACGGCGAGGGGAACGCGTTGCGGCGCATTCGTACGGACGCACGTAACGTACGGCGTTACACACGTGAGTCAAAGAGCTGCTTCGCATCTAAAAATATACTTTTCACATGGCTCGCAGGGAGCGCGCACGTCGAACGACTCGTCAAACATGGTAGTACCTTCAGCAAAGAGATCATATGCAACAGTACACTTCAAAATGAAGTTAAATGAAGACAAATTTATTATGCAGGAGGTTCAATTCATCCAGAGCTTGATATATCTTGCTCTTTCTTAGACCTTATTTGATACAAATAACAGAATCAAGTGATGTACACAATTGTGTACATATCGCCTCAAAGGGTTAACTTCCTGTCCGCAAGAGACAGAAAATATACAGATACATACCTTATTCAGAAGTTGAATACACTCCAGCCAGCAGGTATAACCGTTTATAAAGGGGCTCTTAAATTCATTCGATATGGTACACTACACAACGAAAACCAATGAGAGTAAAACCTCCTTCTAGGAATTTCAAACCCACCATTGATAGGTGGTGCTTCTTTTGACAACTGTGATTCAGACAAACGTCAAGCCCTGCATACCCCTGCTTATTTCTTTTCTTTTTATTCACGGAATACCGCTGCCATTTTACTCACAATTCGTCACCCCCCCCCCCCTCCCCGAACCCCCCGTATCCACAGATGCCCCCCTCCCCCCTCCTTTGTTAGAATGAAGGAGAGGGTACGAAGCATATACAGTGAAACCTCCGCGATACGATCACAGCTCATACGAATTTCGGGGTGATACGAATTTTTCTTTGGTCCCGGACAGGGCCCATTGACCTGCAGTGTAATGGAGTACGGTTGTTGCAAACTGATTTTGACCACGCGACGTCTGATACAAACGTACGCTACCGCCCAGGTACGAAGAGGTGCTGTCCGTGCCGTCGAGGAAGACGCGCCAAGCACGTGCGAGCGCGGGAACCTTGCGCAAGCGCGGGCATGCCTGCCGCACCGCCAAATCGTCAGAATTACGGCGTAAGAAGAATAATTTTTAACGCGAGAGCGTTAAAGAGCTCGTTTCGCAGAAATTCCAGCGTCGGCGTCGGTGTCGGCGTTGGCGTCGTTGGTTGTGAGCGAAAAATCATCATCTTGTCCGTGACCGAAAAATCGAGAAAGATGCAAATAAAATAAATAATAAAAATTTCCGGGTCCGAGTGACGATCCAACCCGGGCCGTCTGCGTGGCAAGCAGGTGTTCTACCACACAGCCATGCCTCTTTTTTTTTTTTTTCATTGGAAATACAGTGAAAATACCTTCCTCTGCTTGGAAATGCAGTGAAAATGACTTCCATGCTTCGCAAACACAAGCGTCCTTTATATAGGCGTCGCAATATAACATGTAATATCCCAGTAACATTGCGTGATAAAAGCGTATATGGCCATCGGGCGTCAGAAAATGTGACTGTCATAACGATTTCGAAGTTTAAAGCTGGCCACCCACTACAAAAGGCACACACGTTACTGCGCGTATTCCCTTAACACCACGTAGTGGGTGCATAAAAAGTACGCACTGAGTGTTTGAAGTAGGCTCTCGGGACAGGATATCGCTATCGCGTTGAACTCTTAAAGGCGAAGATTAAGGGTCCCCAAATTTTCCTTACGGTCGGAATAAACCTTCAGAGACGCGTCACGACCTCCGAGATTGTGTGCGCGAAACTTTGAGGCTTTAACGTGCCTCCGTGTGCCTTCGCGCTCAGATTACAGAGGGCATTGACGCCATGCTTTTTTTTTTCTAACGCGTCGACCCGGGATGCTGTCGTTGTACTGTGTTTACACGTGCCTGCCTCGTGCGTCAGACTTTCTATGAAAGGTGGACGGGGACCGAAAGAAGGCGAGGACGGTCTTGGTGAAGGAGTCGGGCCTCACAACGTCAACATGCGCAACTGTTGAAGTCGCACTTGTGCGGGCATGGTCGCAAATCTCCCAAAAAACATCCCCAACACCTCCGCGATAACAAAATCATAACATAGGACCATGGTTCTGTAATTTTGTGGCCTTGATCTATCTCGTCAAAGCGCTTCCTCTGTTACTTTCGCCACAGTACTTCCGTGTCATGCGAAAAAGCATAATAAAATTTGGATGGGGCTACTGCTGCAGCGCGTCACAGCGCACCTGGTTCCTTAATTAAACACGCGCGTACGGGCCGTATATTTACGAGTGCTGGTATGATTGCCGACATCTAAAAACTTAACTGACAATCATTCAGAGTTCTTCCTGATGTTGCTGTGGCCCCGAAAAACAATAACTAAAAATGTATGCCAGCTTTCTTTTGTCGCATGCTAATTTAAATTTTCCATGCTTTCTGGTGATATCAGAAAGGTTGTGCTGGTATTACCGCCGAGCGGTAATACCAGCACAACCTTGTGTCCTTTTCATGATAAAAAGTGTCATTGCTTCTCTCCTAGAACATCGTCTCCTGTCCAATACTTCTAGCAGTTGCTTCTCTGGAAAGTGAACGGGACCACTAGAATAGTCCGCTCTATGAGTGCCCTCACAGAAGCAACACTTCGAAACTGGGGCAGTTCAGTCAGAGTGTGTGTGACCCTCACCACATATGCACCACCGTATTCCAGATTTACACCCACCAGCGCTATGGCCAAAACGGCAGCAATTTCTACGTTGCAGGGGACGCGGTACCAACGGTTCGACACTGAATATTAGTGGGTTTTATTTCAGATGGGCACATTGTTCCGGCGAATGTTGCAATTACTGACTCTGTGGCTACCCTCACGTTGTCTACAACGCGATTGCATCGGTAGATAGCTGTTACTCAGGCCATTGAGAGCTTCTCGAGCGTCTCAGACTGGCCTAGTTGTGAGTCAACTCCACGTACAACGCCTCTGGTGCATGCGAGATGAGGTGGAATAATGCACTCACCGGGATAGAGGCCAATCACGAATATTTCAGTAGATCGGCTACACAATCTTTGTCCGGTGATCTATACACGATACCTCCGGGGCCGGATTTTCGCACATCGGCGATGATCTGATACTAAGAAGTGAGCGCACGAAGTTGCTCCTGAGTCAGCTTAGGGTTCTTCAACCGGATTGATTCAATACCCAAGGGCACCAGCGCAACGGGAATACTGCTAACGCCGTTGCGTAGAAAGAAATCAAGAGGTAAATCATCCGCTCGAAGAGAGGCTGTCCATGCCAAAATGCCCTGCCCAGGAGAGTTCCTGGACATTGCTGCGATCTCTGGACGATCTCTGAAAAAAATTGACTAACTATGTGAAAATGAATAGGTAGAAACCAAAGATATTGCCACGCGCCTTTTGTATTATACTTGTGCTGTATTCGGTTTACGCCCACAAAGACTGTAAGCAATGCTCAGCGCAAACCGCGCCTCATCTTTCTAGAAGCTTCGCGTTTATTGTAGATTGTTGTGTTAAGATTGCGCGCAAGACGCGAACACGCGAGCTTATTCCAGAGCTTTCGCGACAACCAGTGATAAGACTGGAATATTCGATGGCACGCGTATAAATGCCGACGCGCTTCACCGCTTGTCAGTTGATAGACGGCCGACGCTCTGTTCGCCGCTATCAGTGCATACCGTGTGTATTGCTGTATTCTTACTTTGAGTTTCTCGGCCACAAGTTCGGCCCAAATAAACAGTTTCATCTTGGACACGTCGCCTGCTGCCTTCGTCGACGTCACGACCACGTGACGTCTGGTGGAGGTGCTGCTTCGTTCATGTACCGGACGCCCCCCGTCAAGTCGTGAATCCAGCCCAAATCGCAAAGAACACATCGACGACAACCCCGAGCAGCGAGCAAGCCGCCGGAAACAACGTCTACCGCCAGAATACGGGCCACTACCTGACAACACCCGACAAACCAAGACCCTGACCTCGACCACGGCGACAATGACAACCCCTGTGCCACCTGCACCGATTGTGCACCGGCAACCCAAGGAGCCACCAACTTTCCGCGGTTCGTCACTCGAAGACCCGGAAACCTGGCTTGAGACATACGAGCGTGTCGCCGCCTTTAACGACTGGAGCACCGAGGACAAGCTGCGACACGTTTACTTCTACCTGGAAGACTCGGCAAGAACCTGGTATGAAAACCGAGAATCATCCCTTCAAACCTGGGATAATTTCCGCAGCGCATTCCTGCAGACGTTCACGAGCGTCGTTCGCAAGGAAAGGGCTGCTTCTTTGCTGGAGACCCGGGTTCAGCTACCAAATGAAAGCGTCACCATCTTCACGGAAGAGATGACTCGACTATTCCGGCTTGCCGACGCTGCGATGGCCGAAGACAAAAAACTTATCCTGCTCATGTCGGGCGTTAAACAAGAACTGTTCGCATGACTTGTCCGAAACCCGCCCACGACGGTCGCCGAATTCCTCACCGAAGCTACAACTATAGAAAAGGCGCTTGAGATGAGGACAAGGCATTACAACCGCCGCTCACCGACAATGGACTACGCCGAAGTTCAAGCCCACAGCACCGACGACCTGCGCGAGACCATCCGAGCAGTCGTCCGTGAAGAGCTGCGTAAGATGTTTCCGGAATCGCAGCCTGAAGTAAACTCGATCGCAGACAGCGTCCGAGCAGAAATCCAACAATCGATGGGCATTCACGAGTCAGCGCAGCCGCAGCCGCAGGCTATCAGCTACGCTGCTGCTGTCCGCCGTCCTGTTCCTCCTCCCCGCCCTCGTCAAGACACCCCTCCGCCACATTTCCGTCGCCAGGCACCACCTTCGCCGCAACCACAGACACCATACCGCCCACCAGCCGGCCACCGATGCACGCCGAGGAAGACCGACATTTGGCGCGCCCCTGACCACCGCCCACTCTGCTACCACTGCGGAGAAGCTGGCCACACCTACCGCCGCTGCCAGTACCGCCAGATGGGACTTCGAGGTTTCGGAATCGACGCACCGCTTCCACAGCGGGGGGGAACGGCCACGCGACATCGCTGACTACCTTGCAAGAGCGTTTGCCACGCGCGTTTTGTGTTATACTTGTGCTGTATTCGGTTTACGCCCACAAAGACTGTAAGCAACGCTCATCGCAAACCGCGCCTCATTTTTCTAGAAGCTTCGCGTTTATTGTAGATCGTTGTGTTAAGATTGCGCGCAAGACGCGAACACGCGAGCTTATTCCAGAGCTTTCGCGACAACCAGAGATAAGGCTGGAATATTCGATGACACGCGTATAAATGCCGACGCGCTTCACCGCTTGTCAGTTGATCGACGGCCGACGCTCTGTTCGCCGCTATCAGTGCATACCGTGTGTATTGCTGTATTCTTACTTTCCGTTTCTCGGCCACAAGTTCGGCCCAAATAAACAGTTTCATCTTGGACACGTCGCCTGCTGCCTTCGTCGACGTCACGACCACGTGACAATATGAAGCTACCCGATCCTCACCCACCAGAACGAGACTCGAACACGACTGTCCTCGGTGTATTATCTGATGGATTATTTGATACATCCTCATCTCTTACCTCTTCTCATTATCTTATAATCTCTTATCATTATCTCATACATCTAGCGCGTCCAAATATTAGAGGTTATATTTCTTCACACGGAATTCGTAAAATGTTTCTCGGCATTACTATCATGCAGCGGGCGCATTGGAAAACTGCGAACTTCCCTTCAGTAGGGCTACCGGATTTGGGCAGCTAAAGCAACAGCTCCTTTTAAAAAAGCGTAATAACAAGTGCAAAACCTAGCAAAGTCATCTGTGCACGTATACAGGGTGGTCCAGCTATCTTTAGCTAGGGCTGAAAAATATGCCGATGCACTCTATGACGATGTCCCGAAATACTTATTCCTTAGAATAGTATGGAGTGTTTCACACTAATTCGTGTGGTCTTCTTAATTGCATAATTAGGCACGCTTAATTACGTAACTTTTGAAGCAACGAACCGGCGCAGAAACTTACCATAACAAAGTTGTAGATCACTGCAAAACGTGTGATTAGACAGTTTCTAACTTTGCATCTATTAAGTATTACAGTTTTTTTTTTTTTGGCTTACTCCAAATGCCCACGAAATACAAAAAAAGTACCACGTGACAGGCCCACTTGCGCGACGTATTGCAGCACTCCCAATGCTTGCTTCAAAAGCTAGTTAATTAAACACGCCTAATTAGGTACGTATGAAGAACACATAAAATAGTATGACGTACACCAGATGGTAGTAAGCAGCATGCATTTGGTCGCATCGTCATAGAGTGCGTCGGCATATTTTTCAACCCTGGCTAAAGATAGCTGGGGCACCCTGTATAATGTAGAAATAAAAATTGGTTATTTGAAAACAATAATTTAGGGGGTGCCTTAGAAAAGAAATTTAAATATTAGTTTTTCGTATGCATACATGAGCTGCAGACACTATGCTCACTGCTTCTCGTAAAAGGGGTGTACACAAGGCAGCGCCAATAATGTAAATTGATGAATCACGCATATGGTGTGCTGAATAAGATAGAGCAAAGGAAATGGTAAGGCCAACATTCCAAATTCCATCCATTCATTGCAGCCTCTAATTCTCAAAAGTAAAAAAAAATCCGGCAGATCCCACGCACTGTGAGAATCGATATGATGCGAAGCAGCCAGCAGGGAGCAAATCATGCTGTACATAATATGCATGTCATTATTTACCTGTCATTTGTGTTCTTCATACAGTCACGTCCCGCAATACAAATTTTGGCGTATATCAAGATAGCGAAGTGGACGCAAGCGCACCATGAGCGTGGCATGTAAATGGCATTGTAGATGACCTGCATGCCAAGATTTTCGTGTTACCACGTGCTACTTATGTTCGCTTAATCTTTTACCTCGAATCGCAGCGAGACGCGAGACCAATCTGCCTCCGTTTCGCATGCGTTCGTACTCGCGCTTTGCGCATCGTGCGGACGCCATCCGCGTTCTAGCGTTTAAATTGACGGACACTTTGTCAATTCCAAAGTGTGTTCCTCAAACGCCTGTACCCACTGAGACGGGGTCGGTAAGAATGGAATGTGATGCGCGCGTCTCCTTCCTTGCATGATTAGAGACGCTGGGCCCAGCGACGCTACGCAAGCAAAGCGCGAGCGCTGTAGAGTCCAACGCGACCGGCGTCCGTATGCGCACCCCGGCGCCCACTTGGCACCGTGCCAGGGCACGGTGCCAAGCATGGGACACTGTGCCAGGGCACGGACGGACGTGAGCATGAGACATTAAAGGCCTTCGCCTTAAAATTTTCGTGAATATCAAGCTGGCGAAACGGCCACGAGTGTCATGAGTGTGGCATGCAAGTCATGTCACTCATGACATGTCATGATTTCCATATGACCACTTGCCATTTATGTTCGTCATACAGTCACGTGACGCAATACCAAATGTGGTGTATATCAAGCTAGCGAAACGGCCACGGGAGTACCATGAGCGTTGCATGCAAGTCATGTTTCACATGACATGTCATGCTTTCCACATTACCACTTGTCATTTATGCTCGTCATACAGTCACGTCCCTCAATACAAAATTTGGTGTATATTAAGCTTGCGAAACGGCCCCTAGAGCGTCATGAGCGTGACATGCAAGTCATGTTGCACATGACATGTCATGATTTCTATATTACCACTTGGGATTTATGTTCGTCATACAGTCACGTCACGCAATACCAAATTTGGTGTGTATCAAGCTAGCGAAACGGCCGTCAGCGCGCCATGAGCGTGGCATGTAAATCATGTTGTACATGACATGCAGGTCATGATTTTCATATTACCACCTGTCATTTATGTTGGTCATGCAGAAAGGGCGCATCGTACCAATTTTTGGATATATCAAATTAAGGAAATGGCCTCAGGAGCACTATGGCCATGGCGTGTAAATCATACTTTTCATGACAAGTTAGTCATGATTTTCATGATATGACCAGTAATTCATGTTAGTCATACAGTCATGTTATGCCATACCAAATTTGGTATAAATCCCATGAACGATATGGCCAGGAGAGCCCAAAGTCGTAGGCGGCTAGATAGATAGATAGATACGCTCAAAGTCGCCGAAGTTCGCTAAGAAATGCTTCGCATTTAAAAACTTCCAAATAAACGCACAAAGGGAATGACCCTCAACGCGGGGAATGACCCCGCCTTTGTTGATTTGAAAGCAGACAAATGTATGCTGTAAATGTCGTCTGTACAAGAATAAAGACAATGGCGATGTCAAATAAAAAGATCAACGTGTTGTCAAGTCAGCCAAGAGAAACTTCGAACGTTCGAGCACTATAGCGCTAGGGCGAAGCGCTACAGCGACTAAAACATCACAGTGAAGCTTCTTTCAAGGCAGAAGAAATGTCAATTCTTTGCGGCTCTGCGGATTTCTTTATTGTGTCTGTACACATAAGCGAGGAATTATTAATAAAAACCTGCGTATTATGCGCGCAGGGCAGCAAATGCGACGAAGCTTCCGTAGCGTCTGGTTTGAGGCAGGCTTCATGAGCATACCTAAAATTTAGGGATGCTAAATCCACTAGCAATCACAAGCAGAAATGCAACTGCCCCACGTAGACTGAGATGGGGCGCAGGCGACACAGGAGCCTGTGTACGCTTTTCACTGATACAGTTGCGGAATATCTTCTGTGACTTAATGCCTTTTCATCCTTTGATATTTCTAGACTAGGTCATTGTTATTCTTATAATGCCACCGGTGCCTCACGTAGGGACTGGTATCTTATTATCATGATAAAAGTGAGGTCAGGTACCAAGTATAATGAAACACTGACATTATGGTAAAGGCAGGAAATATGTGCTTAACCGCTGAAACTCGCAAACTAATCAACTCAGCAGTCATTAAACCATGAATTTCAGCTGCACGAAAAAAACTAAGAAATGCAAAGTTTCGGAAGGCCGTTATAAATTCATTTTTGATTAGAAAGTGGATGCTCCTTGACTCTCTTTGCTTCACTTTCTTGCCGCACTGAGCACTGTGGGTACGTATTTTTGCCACGTTATTTTCGCGTTTTCCGCATCATTTGTCAGCGTGTTGCTTTCATAATCATCTGTTTTTTTTTTGTTTTACCACGGGTCGAGCTTTTGTTCAGTGTTGTTTTTTCGTCTTCTTGATTGTATGTTATAGATTGTGTTTATTACTTCCCTGATTTTTCCTTCTTCACTGTTCCATCGTAATAGCCATGTGGCAATAATTCACCGCTCGTCTATTTTTGGGAGTCATGAATGAAGAAAGTAAGGCAACCCATGCTACGTTCGCAGAAAAAGATCTCATTATATCATTTTGTGTCTCACTGAGGGGAATATTACTAAACCTGTACGCTTGGAGAGATTTCATGAAATACGCCGGTGGCCGCCCACGGTTTGTGTTGTGTCTTTCTCCGTCTTGTGTGTTTCCCGTAGTGCGTTACTACTATCATAACAGCCAATTCCTTCAAAATCAAAGTACTTCGGCGACCTATCTCCAATTCCACAGTCGATCAGCTATATCACTAGAGGAAGCTCTAGGCATGGCATGCAAGAGAACTTTTTACACAACTACATTTCAAAGCTAAATATCTACCCAAATGCATAAATCCACGCCGAATCTCCATTTCGTGCGTAAGCGTACATTTGTGTTGTATGCTGTATGTTTTCCTAGAACCTTGCTTTTGTGTGGCATTGACATGGCGTCTTCATCTTCTTTCGAGCTCTTAGCAGCGTCTCGAACAGCCTAGTTGCGCGCGCAGCTAGCGACCACCAAAACGCGTGTTGGGCATCTAATTTTCGCGTTCTTAGGGATTTTCCCTAAGGATTTTCTTAGGATTTTCCTGTGTCCTTAATGCCGGTTTTGCATCTCGCCCAGAAGAGGGCTTTTATTTCACTGCCCAAAATTTCAACGCAGCCTTTCCACTAAAGTGTGCTCCTTTTACATTTGTTGGCCGCCGCGTTAGTACAGTGGTTACGGTTCTCGGCTACTGACCCGACAGTCGCGTGTTTGATCGCAGCCGTGGCGGTGTCAATTCGACAACGACAAAATGCTCGAGGCCCGTCTACTGTACGACGTCAGTGCGATACTGTGTTGCCACTTATGCCTGAGTTGCCATATATGAAAACCTACGTCTTTAGCATTTTAGACATAGTACGCGGCCGCTGCACGTCAGTTATCAATAAAAGTGATAGCTGAGCGGCATTTACCGCGGTGATAGCGCAAAGGATGTGCGACAATTTGGGCCGCAGTGAAATGTCCACAATAAAAATTAAGGGGGCTAAACTGTGGAAAGGAGCGTTGCGACTGAAAATTGACACATGTGGCACTGATAGACTTCCCTTACCACGAACTAAATACTCGAAGAGGACTTAATTTCTTGCCTTCGTTATTTAAGCACGGCCTCCGAGATGGCGGGCGCGCGGCGGGTTTCTCTCCGGCCGTCCTAATCGCCGCGCTCCCCAGCAAAAAAACGTAATCGCGTCGCGCGCCCGGCTACCGCGAGATGGCGCACTCGCTTGGGATTCCGTAGTGTCCCTGTATATGCTACCGCAGGTAGCAGAGTTGCGCATAACTTTTCCATGCGCCGCTCGCGCCGCTATTCGGCGAGCGCCGTCACGTGGTGCAAAATGACGTGAAATGTTCAATTTCGCCGCGGCGAAGCCAACTTTACGGACACGACGGCGCGGCTCCCACGCCGATTTGTTTCCGTCAGTTTCATTGTCATTGGTTTTTCGAACAGAGAAGCAGCTGTGAATGATGGTTAATGACAAATGTTACTTTATCAGTGGTCACTAGCGTAACTGTTCGCGCAGCGGTGTTTTTGCGACGGTCATCGAGCGGCTTGCTTAGGCGGCCAAAATACACCCACCTGATTGTCGACCAGGCCCGTAGCCATGAATTTTTTTTCGGGGGAGGGTACTTGTTGAAGGCCTTGAATAACACCTATTTTCATTATTTATTCTCGGTAAAACACCCCCTTTAATCCGAATTTGGGGTGGGAGAGCGGGCCCCTAGGGCGCCCCCCCCCCCCCCCCCTGGCTACGGGCCTGTTGTCGACCATACGTGCGTTTCCGGCGAGGCTAGAAAAGGTCGTGAGTTTGCTGAAAATAATCGCACCATTTTCGTTGCAAGGTACCAAGCGGTAGCAAGCGAACTTTTGAGCTGCTCGATCGTAGGATGCATGAGAAAACTGTGGTCGTGAGATTGGCCTCCGCTGTAGTATTCTCTGTGCACGCGAGGCCTGGCGGTTTTTGTCAGAGCCTAGCCATATACAGCTTCACTAAATGCATTATACCTTTTTTTTATTTATTTTATTTATTTATTTACAGATACTGCAGGCCCTCCTCGGGCCCATGCAGGAGTGAGATACAAGAATACAATCAGACCATATACAGCTATACACTGAATAGTTTGGCATAATTGAAATAATATACAAATAATAGGTACACAACTGGAAAGTAAGATCACTGTTTAGTACATATAGATTTATGGTAGACAACAGAATTGCACAATTTTTTTTTCAATATACGCAAGTCACTTAAATCGTACACAAATCAAGGTATTCTGTTCACATTCGGCACCTTTGAATCAATTTAACATTTCGATCACTCAATTCACGTTCATTTAAGTCTGTCACCTTTGGTCCACTTAATTGGCCTTATGCTCACTAATTCTTACTCGGTTCACTTAACTGATATTTTGTTGCGCGTATAAGCCACTGCTCCGCGTCCTGCATTTCCCCCGGCATTGGCCAAACGCTGTCAAATTGCTACTGTACGCGTCGTTTTCTCCCCGGACGCGATGCTCGAGGACCTACAGCCATATGCAGGTTCGCTGTAGAGGTGCAATCTTGCTCAGCGCGTGCGAATAAGTCTGCGGCACATCGCCCGCGCCGGAAGGTCGCGCCGTATTTGTCTACTGCGCGAGCGACGAACGGCTTCACTGCACAGCCGTTGAACATAATGGTGGACCTATGCGCAACTCTGCTCCCGTAGGGAGCATATACAGCAATTCTAGGATTCCGGCGGCATCGGAGACCGCGGCAGAAAGGAGAGCGCGCGGGATTACAGCGTGCGCATGTTTTTTTTTTTTTTTTTTCTGCGTATGAGCAAGCATTGCAGTGCAGTGATCGTTGCGCAGTGTTTACCAGCAGTTTTGCGTGCGCGATTTTTTCATGATCTTAGTTATATTGACTGCAGGCCACAATATGCCACTTCACTCTGTGCGGATAATGCTTCCTTTATGCCGATTTCACTTTTTTTACTTCTTTACGCTGCTGTGTTATACACTGCCTGTAAAGCATTCCGTATAGAAGGAAGTGACTGCAAGTTGTTAATAAAGGAAATATAAAGAAAGTGTTCCTAATGGAAAATTTGAGTGCTACTGTACGTGTGTTTTCATTTCGCTATATGTTGTTACACCGAAGGAAAAAATGCACAAAGGAAGCAAGCACCGATATCTGCTTTTTGCGATACTGCTTCCAAACGGACTGCTTCCGTCGCAGGCCTTAAATCTATAGCTTACAACATTATCAACATATCTATTGTGGGCCCGGGGCCAGTGGTCGGCCGAAGCCCTCAGAGAACACGTAGGCGACAAGAAAAACGTGTTTAATTTACGAAGGCCCGGCAACGACTCATCGGTCTTTAGCGGCTGGACGAGCGCGAGCAATGGGCGTCATCACGCCCAGCCTCATCATCGTTCTATTTTTTTTCTTCTCCTTCGCTAGCGCCCCCCATACTACACAGCCCGCAGATTTCGAAGTACGGTAAGTTTCTAGCACATGCGGATCTCTTGCAGAGGCATCGCTTTTCTGAGTGCTCTAATAAAGGCGGCGCAAATCTACAGCAAAAAAAAAAAAAAAAAAAAAAAAAAAAAAAAAAAAAAAGAAAAAGAAAAAAGCCCATCTGAGAATCGATAGGCCCCGGCATTGACTTGGCCTCTCGTACACCTTGACCAGACATTTCGAAATCAGCGCGAGGTTAATAAAAGCGCAAAACCATTTTTTCCAAGCAACATGCAAGCTGCGCCAACAGCGCGGCAACTTTTCCGATCCCAAGTAAGTGCGCCGCGGTGCGGAGAAAACAGCGGGCCACGCCCACCTCGGGAAATACGCTCTCTCCGTGCGATTGGGACGGCCGGAGAAAAACCCGCCGCGCGCCCGCCATCTCGGAGGCCATGCATTAAGTACTGCGGAAGTTATACCTTCATGTTTTCGTCGTTGTTGGGGTGTAATAACGGTGGCGTGTAAATCCCGGTTACATGAGCGATCGTGTAAAAACGTGCTCAGCTCAAGGAAGCTACTTCTGCTTAAGCGCACGTTATCTTCACAGAAGCGGAAACCTAGAAAATGTCATGACAAGGCCATCAACTTTGTACGAAAAGACTGAACATGAACGCGTCTGGTATTTTACGAGTGACATTCTTGAGGACTTCTTCAAACACAGGATTCCTTACGCATTCATCTAAGGCGAGTGAACGGCGAAAGCCATTATGATGACGATGATTATCATCGTGATCATCATTATAGGTGGTTGAGACATCACGTGAGTTTGGCCTTGACACCAGACTACAATTCCTCAACCACCGACCAAGACATTCAACAACAGAGTCCTTCCTCTTTATCTGTGTACAGCACGCAGCGTTTTCAAGGCCAGAGTCTTTGTTTATGCTGTGGCTTGTGATAATGATGTTAAATTATAGCTTTCAACCACCCACTCACTCATTGCGTAATTCACATGATTTGACGAATGGTGCGACTCTTCATCACTACAACGCAGTATTACATCTGAGAGCCTTACAGGTTTGCGCGATATCACACTTGAGACTCCTTGCCCGATACGACGGCTGTGTAGCGTAACTTTCCAAAGAAGTTTGAATACTGGCAAATGTCCGTGGTAGGATACTTGACAGTCACACAGAGTACCCAAGTTCGATTCAGGCTGCATGCCTGAATGTTATATGATTTTTATTGCGATAAACATCGCTGCAGTCAACATGTCTTGGTGTGGGTAGCGAAAGATGCTGGCTTCCCAATTAATGACCTGACAAACACAGAGTGGCTTGACGAAGCGTTGCTGCGCTGATGCACACAAATCCTCCTGCCTAAACGTTCGCTGCAGTGACATAGCCTATTCAACCATTCTTCATCACTTTTCATGTTATAATTGCCTTCTGTGGAATTTGTGTAAGGGTCGGCTGTACTGTAGGGACATTTTGGTGTAAGAAATTATCGTTTCAGGTGCTAAAAGAAAGATTTGATGAATACGAACTCGGGAGTTAAGAAGTTCTGCAAATTATTCCCGCGCGGCGTTCCTTAAACCTTACATAAACCTGAATAAACGGCCGACGTTCTCGATTTTCGCCTCCCACAAAATGCAGCTGCAACGGCTGGGATCGGTTCCATGAAAAACTCGCATGCACAATGGCCTAACAAATAATGCACGGGGTCGGGTTTGCAGTGATGTTTAGCATATGAATGAATAAATTATCACGAAAAGATCGTTATCAGTTTGCAAAAACACGCATTCGGGAAGATTTAGTACTTCACTAGCCCCTGTGCTTGCTGACAATAAGAGCGGCCTAAGCTGAACACTTCCCGAAAAGGTATGTTCGTATACGCTCTCCAGATGATTACTTCTTGTGCATGAGTAATATGGAAGAAACTTTTACAGCGAAAGCTGTTATGGGATCACAACAAGGGTTGTTCCTGCGCCGTAGTTGTCCGCCGCCGCCGGTGTCCGTAACCAATATCGCACGAAATAGGGAAAAAACTAAATAAATAAAAAAATCACGCCATATCCACGAAGTGAATGATGATGAGTGGGCGAAGCTCGATCGTTTTCATCCATGGCAGAAAGAGAATGTGTCGTCTGGAACGCGCTTATACTTCATGGTCATCAGCGTCATCGTCATCACGTGTAGTGGGTACATTCCACTATACTGGAACGCGCTTATTCTTCATGGTAATCAGGCGTCATCGTCATCACGTGTAGTGGGTACATTCCACTATAATGGAACGCGCTTATACTTCATCGTTATCACGTGTAGTGGGTACATTCCACTATACGTGGCTACCTACCTACCTACCTACCACTACTGCGATTACAGAGGAGGGACAGACCCACACCCTAAGGAGCTTCGCCCCTAAATCACCTATGACAGAATGGGAATCAAACCCGGGTCTTCTGCGTGGCAGCCTAGCACTCTACCACTGAGCTACGCCGCTGCTTGAAACTGCGGTGCAAACTGACACTATGCAGGCTTCAAGTCGGGTAAGGAATCGCGTTAACGTGTGTTGTAAATCATTTTACAACAGTAGAGTAAGAACCAGGCGTCACACAATGCGAATTGCGTAACGAGTGGTGCGTTCAATGCTCCAACCCATTACGATAGCCTCAGGCAAAATTCTTCATCGTCGTCAGCCACAGAATCAACAAAATGCACATAATGCGTTACAAGAGTGTAGCGGGTACCGCGCTTTTCCGAAGAATGACGAATAATGGCATAGTAGACGCTTCCCCACTACAAAAAAAATTATGATGATTTATGGCGTAGTGGGTACCATGCAAGTGCGCTTGTAGTAGTTGCCCCAAGAGTGTTCAAAGTTTAAAAGAGGCTCTAAAAGGCCGCTCTCCCAGCTGTCGCTGTGGCTGTGCTGGGCGTGCCGCGCAGGCCTGGCGGTTTTTAAATGAGAAGCATTCCTTAGCGAACTTCATCGACTTTGAGCGTATTTATTGTCACGTAGTCGTGACGTTGACGAAGGCAGAGATGGCGTGTCCAAAATGAAACTCTTTATTTGGCCGAACTTGTGGCCGGGAAAATGGAAACCCAAACTACAGCAAGCAATGCTCGCTGTAAACTGGTATCGGCGAATAGAGCGTCCGCCGTCGATAAACTGACAAGCGGTGAAGCGCGTCGGCATTTATACGTGTGTCATCGAATATTCCATTCTTATCACTGGCTGTCGCGCAAGCTCTAGAATAAGGTCGAGTGTTCGCATCTTGCGCGAAATCTTAACAAAACGATCTACAATAATCGCGAAGCTTCTCGAACAATGAGGCGCGGTTTGCGCTGAGCATTGCTGACAGTCTTGTGGGCGAAAACCGAATACAGCAAAAGTGAAAATAAGAAACGGGCGTGGTACTATCTATCTATCTATCTATCTATCTATCTATCTATCTATCTATCTATCTATCTATCTATCTATCTATCTATCTATCTATCTATCTATCTATCTATCTATCTATCTATCTATCTATCTATCTATCTATCTAGCCGCCTATGACTTTCGGCTCTCCAGACCATATCGTTAATGGGATATATACCAAAATTGGTATGGCATAGCATGACTGTATCATCAACATGAATGACTGTTCATATCATGAAATTCATTAATAACTTGTCATTAACGGCATGATTTACACGCCATGACCGCGGTGCTACTGCGGCCGTTTCATTAACTTGATATATCGGAAAATTGGTGTGATGAGCCATTTCTGCATGACCAACATAAATGACAGGTGGTAATATGAAAGGCATGACGTGCATGCCATGTACAACATGATTTGCATGCCACGCTCATTGTGCGCTGATGGCCGTTTCGCTAGCTTGATTGTCATTAAATTTGGTATTGCGTGACATGGCTTTATGACGAACTTAAGTGACAAGTGGTAATATGGAAATCATGATGTGTCATGTGCAACATGACTTGCATGACACGCTCATGGGACGCTCGCGCCCCTTTCGCTCGCTTGATATACACCAAATTTGGTATTCCGTAACGTGACTGTATGACGAACATGAATCACAATTGGTAATATGAAAATCTTCACATATCATGTGCAACATGACTTGCATGCCACGCTCATAGCACGCTCGCGGCCGTTTTGCTAGCTTGATATACACCAAATTTGGTATTGCGGGATGTGACTGTATGACGAACATAAATTACAGGTGGAAATATGGAAATCATGATATGTCATGTGCAACATGACTTGCATGCCACGCTCATGGCGTGCTCGCGGCTAGATCGCTAGCTCTATATACACTAAATTTAGTATTGCGTGACGTGTCTGTATGACAAACATCAATGACATATTGTAAAACGAATATCATGACTTGTCATGCACAGAATGACTTGCATGCCACGCTCATGGTCGTTTCGCTGGCTTGGTATTGCGTGATGTGACTATATGACGAACATAAGTACCAAGCATTACATTTATGTCATGTTGCACAGCGCCACTTACATGCCACGCTCATGGTGCGCTTGTTTCAAGTTCACTAGCTTGATAGACACCAAACCTGATATTGCACGACGTGACTGTATGGCAAACATAAATGCCAGATGGTAACATGAAAATGATGGCATGCATGTAATGTACAACGTGATTTACATGCAATGCTCATCGTGTACTTGCGTCCAGTTTGCTAGCTTTATATACACCAAAATTGGTATTGCGCGATGTGACTGCATGACGAACATAAATAACCGGTCCTAACATGTAAATCCTGACATGCATGTTATGTACAGCATGATTTGCTGTTTGCTGTCTGCTTCGCATTATATCGATTACCACAATGCGTGGGATCTGACGGTTTTTTAACACGAAAGTGTTTGATGCCGGGGTCCACCACGGCTCCACTGACGTATTTCTGTCACGGATATGACGTTGTAAAATGTAAACTAACAAATTGCAAAGAAAGAAACGAGAAGAAAAAGTTCCGCCGTCGGGCGTCGAACCTACGACCTCTCGCTCCTCAGCGACGGCGCGTAGGTTGTTTAGCATACTAGCGGCAAGCTATTTATATACACCATATACCGTTGGCGGTCCTCAGAGCTCGTCGACTTCAGCACGTTTTCGTCATCACTAGCGAGATGGCGCGAAGGTGGCGCGGATGGCGCGCTCTAAAGGTCGTCGCCCCTCTCGTTGCGATGCGACGCGCCTCCACAGGGCGTGTTCGCTCGTGCGCGCACTCTTCTCTCGTGATTGAGGCATTGGGGTGGTGTTTACGTCTTATGCTTCTACAGCAAGTTTGCCTTGAAGTTACAGTGGTTAAAGAGTGCACGAAGGTCAGTCACTTCGCTCGCCGCCGCGGCCGCGTTTACGGAAGGAGCGCGCTGCTCACACACGAAGTAACAATTGTGACAGTTGTTCCCGCTCGTCCTGTGTATACTTGTGCCTTCGTTTCGTGCGTCTTTCTTTGTGTTTTAGGGGCGCTTGAAGTGTCGAGCTGTGACAATTGTTAGTCCTGTGCTCATCCTGTGTATCCTCATTTCCTGCGTCCTTTCTGCTTGCGGTGCACGCTGCAAGTTTCGAGCTGCCAGCCGTTCTTCGCGCGACATTACAATTTGTTTCTGTAGCATTCATTCCTTCGCCCTTGTGACGAAAAAATGCATTATAATCGCTCAGCTATCTCTGTAAAGACACGTCTCACTTTCGTGTTAGAGAGATTCCTATGACAGAAGGATTACTCATGTTGTTTTCTACCCTTTTCAGTACAGCCAAAACACATTGAACGCTGACTACCGTCCTCCCTACGGGAAAAGCTTACGACGTATGTGACGGGAACATGGCTGTGCTGTCATTCGCCACCGCTATCTTGCTCCTGTACGTCATAACCAGTTTCGCTGAGAATTCAGAGGAAAAACCGCAGGAAAAACCACAGCTAAAACCGAACGGATGGGAAGTAAGTAATAAAGCGGGACTTGTAACAGCCTGGCAAAATCGCTTGCTCTATCGTGATTAAAGTTTATCCCAATTATCCCTTTGGAAGAAAAAACAAATACTCATTATTGCAGAAAAATATGAAGCACAACATGCACTGACGTGTGTACTCAGCTGTAAGGCGCAAGAATAGACATAATTGAATTATATTGCATTGAATTGGCAAAAAAAGCCACGAGAAAACCTGGTTCACTACCTGATATTATACAGTTTCATGGGATCTCTAAGCAGTGGGCGTGCTTGGCAAGATCTTGAAATTAATAGAGAATTACTTATCGATTAAAATGGCGAGTTGGGTAAGAGAAGAACTTCGTTGCTAAGAAAAGCGAAGGAAACAAGACAAGGACCAGGGGCGCTATGCAGGATGGCCCGAGCTTGGCGACACTCGGGATCTTTCCGAGCTCTGGCGACACCCCCCTTTTGAACGAGCCAACAGTACGAAAAGGTCAGATCCACCCTACAGCGCGCGCTGCGTTCCATTGGTTACGATAGAACGCGGCGTCACGTCAAGGACGGTCGACAAAATTGGGCGGTGTTTTCAAACCAGAGGCATCTTTCATTTGTTTGTCGTTCCACTGAGTGCAGAAGTGCACCCATGCAATAAAAGTGCCAGAAAGGTTTACTGATGATATTTTTTAAAGGCAGGGGCTGTTTAAATTTGTTTTGAAGCTTTTAATGTCTGTACTAAGTATCCTTTAGAATAATTAGCACGGTGGCCTCTGAGATTAGTTCCGGCCGAGCACCTTACAATATCGCGACCGTAGCTGAACCCGAGGCCACGTGTACAATCATCATGGTCAGCCTGCACATTCTTGCGCGTTGCTCGACTGGCGCGCGCCCTCTTCATCCCTTCGTGGTGTGCTCGCTGCCCGAGGACGTGCGCCCGGCTGATTAGCTAAGTGGCTGGGCGGTACACCTAGCTAAATAAGTCAAGAGATGCTATGAACAAGCTAATTAAGCCAAGGCATGCTAAGATCGAGCTAATAAAGCCATACCTTTCTGAGGCCATGCTAATGAAGCCATGTAAAGCTAACTAATACCAGGATAATTAACGCGACGTTAATTATAAGCACGCTAAGTATAGTCATCCTAATTAGACCTTATTAATATGATGCTAATCAAGATCATGCGAATTAGGTTTTATGTTAATTAGCTGCACATTAATCAAGACCATGCTAATTGCACCCGAGGTAATTATTGTCGTTTTAATTTAAACCTTACCAATCAAGACAAAACTGTTCAATATTATGGTAATTAAGTCCTGCCTAATTAGTATAATCAAAATCAAGACGGAACTGATGCGTTCTTTACTTCGAAGCGCATACCGAGCAGACTGAGTAGACGACCGACTGAGTAGACCAACGAGGCTCGCATCACTGCGGCCGCGTTGCCGCAGTGATGCGAGCGCCCCTGGTGACAACCTGTCCGTATATTTATCCGCAATATTTGATAGAGGCGAAACGAGCTGCACGAGAGTGTAGCGTGTGCACCCTTGTTGCCTTCGAGAGTGGATATTTCCATGCTGCGGGTGGAACGAAAGAACATGCCCGAAAGTGGAAGAACGCCCACGAACACGCCTGTGGGAGGCGCAATGCTGAGTTGGCAAAAAGATAGCGCGACAATCAAGCTGACGTCGCTGCACTGTTGAAATGTGGACTGAGTGGCGGCGCTGACGTGTTCGCACGCGGTGTTTCTTTGATCACCGCCGCAGATTCCCCCACATGCGTTTTTGACGCCACGCTCGTTCATGTAGCCGTTTTTGTCAATGCTGCTATCACGCGCTCCGCTCTGTCTTTGTGCCATGACCACCGCAGTGCGAGCTCGGAGCAAACTCGTGTGCCCGAGAAGCTCGGGCGATCCTGCATAGCACCCCAGCTCTCGTGTTTGTCGCCTTAATTTCTTCGTGTGTCTTTTTGCGCAGAAGTTTCTTTGCATTACTGATCGAGTCTCACTTCCCATGTTAGAAAGAAAAGCCGCAATTCAAGCCGTGAGTGTAAAACAGCGGAGGCAAACACAAGTAGTTGTATGTAGTGCCTTTTGTATTGTGGACATAAATATCTTATACTTGTTCATGCTACGAAATATCATATTCGGCATATGTCAATGACACGAAATACTCGTCATAATGTTGTTAACTTCACAGATGGTAATGGTCAGGTTCAAATGAACATGAACGGAGAGTCAAATCGAGCGAACAAAAATTATTTAAATTAAGTCGCCTTTCGTCTCCTGCACCACGACAATCATGTATTGTCAAACAAACAAACAAACAAACAAACAAACAAGCAAACAAACAAACAAACAAACAAATTAATTAATTAATTAATCAATTAATTATTTGATTAAATAAATAAATAATTAATTAATTAATAATGTCATTGTAAAGGCCCTGCATTCTCTTCTGAACGGAGGTCGACTGTCAAACTATGTTATTAATGTACATCGATACAGCTTCCCATTAATGCAGAATAAACCTTCCGTATCATTATCAATTCAAAAAGCACCTTGGAAGTCCACATTAGCTATATAAGAACGCAGCCTTGCATAATGAACGTTTCATGGAGAAACTGTCTATAGCTAGGATCTGGAAAAAGGTGTCTCCGACATGTTGACAAAAACACATCATGCGCGGGTTCCGCGCCACGGGTTTGCCATGACCACGCCGCGCACCCGTCTGGAGCGTCAGCGGCAACAGAAGTGTGAGTGTAATCGATGCCGATGGGCTAAAATGAGTGCCGAAGATTGGGCTATTGACCCTAAGCGCAAGTGCATCATTGCCCGAGAGGATCCTGAGTATCGCGAAGCCAAAAACCAAAACCAGAGGAGCGCTTGCCGGTAACCTCGACAAGGTTTTAACGGGAGCTGTTGGGAATCTGTCTGGGTACCCTTGCCGCATATATGATCATCTATGGTTCACTGCACACCTTTCCACTATCTTCCGGTGTGCGTGACCAGTTTCAGTATGACTGTGCGGCGGCGACGATCCAGCAGCGTGTGTAATCAGACTGCAACAAGTAAGTCCTGGTTTGCAGGACGTGTCGTAACTTGTTGCTTCAGGAAGTTGTGTACTGTTGCGACCCGGGGTGTCACAGCTCGAGATACAGGTCGTGGTATCCCGCCGCTGGCCCCCAGTTGTTGCGACCGGCCTTTGCAGGCACCGGAGACCCGGGAGGAAGATGCAGAGGCAGCATGAAGAGGCTGAAGGGAAACTGAACTGAGGTTTAATTACAATATTCACATGGCGAGCATTTCGCTCTACATCACGAAGACTTCGCTACATCGTGACGATCTCGTCGAAAGCCCGTGTCGAAGCTCTTCGAATCCTTCGAATCTCTGAATCTCCTGTGGGAGCCCGCAGGGGCTCATTATAAAGAGTCACTTTTCCCCAGATCCCTAAATGGGGGAACATGTCCAAATTGCGCTGTTCAATCGCACGACACACGCCACTTCCGACGGTGACGCCCACAGCCGCCCAGGTCCACGTGCCTGACAGGGGTGTTGCCACAGCATTGCACCAGTGGCACCAAGGTGGTGGCGTGAGAAGGCTGCAGGATGAGGGGTCCCATGTCCGTTCTACGTGGCGCATCAAAGGTCCGCCGCTCGACACGCAATTAGCAGGACGGGTTGTAATCCGCAGCGACGCCGCCGTCTCTTCAAAGAGTATGTCGCGACCGAAAGTCATTGTGGTCGTCTAGTCGAACACCTGGCGCGTCGGACTGCATGGCGCCTCACTTCCCGGCTCGGAAGGACAATACACGCGTTTGAACGTCTGTCAGCGGGCCAGCAGCCCCTCGGAGACTTGTTCGTAGAACAGGGAACATCGCTCCTCCGCGGGCCTAGGCGCCGGTCATAACAGCTCGTCCGCCGGCGGGAGACTCGACCTGAGGGTGACCAGCTGAACAGGTTGCCCGAAGCGTCGATTTCAATTTGCGTCCTCCGGTCATTTGCCGATGACGCCCAACCATGGACTCTCCCGCTCGTTCCTTGTTGCTGTCTTCCTGGGAATACGCATACATACACACAACCACAGGCACAAGAGAGCGCCCTGCCCGCACTGAGACACATCGAGTCCAAAATTAGACATGTAAAAACAACCTTCCTTAAATAGTACAACTAAACACAAAGCAGCAGTCGAAGCGTTTCTCTGAGCTTTCGCCGAAGCTCCCAATCCAAAACGAGAATAAGCTTCCTCTTAAACTGCTTTCAAGAAAATGATATCCTAGTGATGTGCCCTTCGTGGCATACTTGTGTGCCAGCGTCAGTAATCCGCTGTAAGCCAAACAGGCCTCATACTCGTGAACCGAAGCTTTTTGCTTCGCGCTATCTTTTGGGCCCCAAAATTTTGTGCCGCCAAAGCCAGTCGTCATGTTCCCTCGAGCAGACGAAAAGATAACTGTCCTGTTGCACCAGTATCAGGAACACTACTCACATTTCACGTCTGCAATTGCACGTGCTAGCGCTACTGCGCGGATGAACCACTAACACTGCTTTGCGGTCACAATGATTACAAAACATATGCATAAACTCTTCCTACTCGCGTCCACACCGGACACATGCGAATAAAAGTAAACAAACAAAGAAAAACTGTCGCATGAACCCTGAAAAACTCACAAGGAGCATCCTTGCTTCTTCGCGCTCACTCGTAATAAGCTCTTCACGTCGCTCTTATTAATGTACTCATACAACATACCCTGACGCACGCTCCAGTGCGTATCGTTATGCAACCGCACAACGCCTATCGTTAAAACAAAACACACAACGCTTAAGAAATAATCAAAACCTAAAACTGGTTACGTAAACACTATCAGTAGCCGGGAAACCAAAAGAAAACATTCCAAAACCAAAATAATCAATCAAAACAAAAGTTCAAGGTAAAACAAACAAATCCGCTTACGTCATTTCCTCGAAAGCTTGCAGGTGTCACTCATTTTTTGAGGCGCACTCGCGGCGGTCGCGCTCCGTGGGCCGTCCTTATCGAACGGGGATTACAACAATGGCGGAACCCATTCGCTTCGCCGCCGAACCCCACCAAGCTCTTTGTTGCAGACTAGCGTTCTTCTCCTCGCTCAGCTACTTCTTGCTAGCGACCGACCTTGCACTCCCGCGCCCCCTCAAACGCGCCGTGGATAGAACGACGGGAGGCTGACTGACCCCTTCCTTCTGTCTGCATTTTCGCCCAAGGCACTTTTCTTTTACTTTTTGTCCGGCGGCTCGGACGCATGCAAAACAACTTCGACGCCGATGACAAGCGCCTCATTCTGCCCACTACGCTCAAACGTTCAGAGGCCTTCTTCAAACGTACTGTGCTCTTTGCCGCACTCCTGGCTTTTTGACGCCGCTTCCGTTTACGCCTCTTCTTGGGGCGCATTTTTGAGCCTTCCGCTCGCAACTCATCCTCCTCAACCCTCTCACAGCTTTCGTTAGCTGTCTCGCCCGCGCAGTCTGAATGATTCACGAACAAATCATCTTTTCGCTCATTCTCTAGACTGGCGGACAGCTTAACGCGCTTTGTAACAATGCAGCTCTTTACCTTTGCACAATCTAGCTTGCATTCCTGGGAGCTGTCTACAACTGCACTGTTACCCTCACACTTTACTTTCGCTCCCTCTCCGGAACTCACTCCGGTGTTCCTGACTAGCGGGTCGAAACCTGGGACACCACATGCAGGATCCACCGTTGCGATACAGTCACTGGACCCTACCTCATCTGCCTGGGAGCTGTCCACAACTGCACTACTCTGTACTTCAGTACACTCTGCCGACGTAACTAAGGTCGTCTTGCCAAGCGAGTCGAATCCTGGGACATCGCGTGCAAAATCGACCGTAGCGACACATTCATTTGAATTTAGCTCACATGCCTGGGAGCTCACAAGTGCACTGTCATCTCTACACTGTACTTTCGTACACTCTGCTGACCTTACTCTGGTGTTCTTGCCTACCGAGTCGAAATTCCGTTGGACATCGTTTGCAAGAACCACCGTCGGGACAACCTTACTTGGTGTCTGTGCCAGATGGTCTACAACTATCTTAGCCGTTTCGCTGACATTCCACTGGCACAGAACCTCGTCGCACTTTTTCTGGCCTTCGGCGGCCTCTCCACTCAGGGGAGCATATTTCACAGCTGACACCTTCGGTTCCCTTATGAACACGCCGCTCTTACATGTGCTAGCCTTATATACGGCTCTGAATTGCCCCGCACTCAACCTTTCTACGCACACCTCGTGCGCAACATTTACAAACTGACTACTCCGTTGCTTCGTATATAACCCGCGTTTTAGCCTTTCAAGCTCCTCGTCTAACGCTTGCATCTCTTTCCTGTTTTCTTCATCCCTTATCCTCTCTTTCTCAATCTTTTCCTGTTCAATTAAGATTCGTTTCCCGAAATACTCCCTGTCCTCCTTGTTATCGCTTCCGGCTATTAATTCACGGATTTGAGATGCAGGAGTATCGTCGTCTATCTCAATGTCGAGCTCCCCACACAACTCTAACAGGCTATCCCTCGTAAATCTCATCAGATCCATGACGACTACTTGCTTTGGCTCAGCTTTGACAAACACAAACCCACCAGCGTTTCAATTCTGGGTCTAGAGAAATTGACGCCTGGCAAATCCCACTCCGGAGACCAAAAGCATAACACACAAGCAACACCACGAGGCCAACCTCCCTCTCTACCTTTTTCCTGTTTCACCTTCACTCTTCTGCCCTCTTCAACATCCCAAAACTCTACCCGCTACGTACCCTAAAAAAAAAAAAAAAAAAAAAAAAAAAAAAAAAAAAAAAAAAAAAAACTCCCGCAAAACACAAACCTACTCCTACCGAATTACCTGAGCTATCCTGCTTTTCCTAGCTTGCTCAGATAATCGCTTAGTGCTGCTCTGTGCTGAGACAACAACCACAATGTCTAGGCAGTTGCTGGTTGTATCTATCTTTTAACGGGTCTAGGCTAAAAGACCCGATACCTCTCAAGCGCAAAGCAAGGCACTCACCCCATACCGTGCGGTCATGGTACGCTGCGTCGGTCCCGCCGAATTCCAGGTCCTAGGGCTTTCGGCTGACCTCCGGTCCACGTCGCTCTCCGTCCATGAGTCTGATCCCACCGTCTGCCATCCAGTTGTTGCAACCCGGGGTGTCACAGCTCGATATACAGGTCGTGGTATCCCGCCGCTGGCCCCCAGTTGTTGCGACCGGCCTTTGCAGGCACCGGAGACCCGGGAGGAAGATGCAGAGGCAGCATGAAGAGGCTGAAGGGAAACTGAACTGAGGTTTAATTACAATATTTACATGGCGAGCATTTCGCTCTACATCACGAAGACTTCGCTACATCGTGACGATCTCGTCGAAGGCCCGTGTCGAAGCTCTTCGAATCCTTCGAATCCTTCGAATCTCTGAATCTCCTGTGGGAGCCCGCAGGCGCTCATTATAAAGAGTCACTTTTTCCCAGATCCCTAGATGGGGGAACATGTCCAAATTGCGCTGTCCAATCGCACGACACACGCCACTTCCGACGGTGACGCCCACAGCCGCCCAGGTCCACGTGCCTGACAGGGGTGTTGCCACAGCATTGCACCAGTGGCACCAAGGTGGTGGCGTGAGAAGGCTGCAGGATGAGGGGTCCCATGTCCGTTCTACGTGGCGCATCAAAGGTCCGCCGCTCGACACGCAATTAGCAGGACGGGTTGTAATCCGCAGCGACGCCGCCGTCTCTTCAAAGAGTATGTCACGACCGAAAGTCATTGTGGTCGTCTAGTCGAACACCTTGCGCGTCGGACTGCATGGCGCCTCACTTCCCGGCTCGGAAGGACAATACACGCGTTTGAACGTCTGTCAGCGGGCCAGCAGCCCCTCGGAGACTTGTTCGTAGAACAGGGAACGTCGCTCCTCCGCGGGCCTAGGCGCCGGTCATAACAGTACCGTTTCACCACCACCAATGGCTACGTGAACCCCGCTGTAGCGGAGAAGTAGAAAAAAAACATGACTGATCCCTCTGTCATAGGAATCGATATAACAACAAAGTGAGACGTGTCTTTACAGAGGTAGTTGAGCGATTATTGCGCATTGTTTGGCCACAAAGGCGAAGGAATGAATGCTGTAGCAACAAATTGTAATGTCACGCGAAGAACGGCTAGCAGCTCGAAACTTGCAGCGTGCACCTCAAGCAGAAAGGACGCACGAAATGAGCATACACAGGACGAGCGCGGACTAACAACTGTCACAGCTCGACACCTAAAGCGCGCTGCTCAAACACAAAGAGAGACGCACGAAACGAACGCACCAGTATACACAGGACGAGCGCGAACTGTCTAAACTGACACTTCTTGCGTGAGCAGCGCGCTCCTTTGGTTAACGCGGCCGCTGTGGCGAGCGAAGTGACCTTCGTGCACTCTTTAACCACTGTAACTTCAAAGCAAACTTACTGTGGAACCACAATACGTACACAGCGCCCCAATGCCTCAATCACGAGATAAGCGTGCGCGCGCGAACGATCACGCCCTGTGGAGGCACGTGGCATCGCAACGAGAGGGGCGACGACCTTTAGAGCGCGCCCTCCACGCCACCTTCGCGCCATCTCGCTAGTGATGACGAAAACATGCTGAAGTCGACGAGCTCTGAGAACCGCCAACGGTATATGGCGTTAATGGGATTTATACCAACATTTGTATGACATAACATGATTGTAGGACGAACACGAATGACTGGTCATATCATGAAAATCATGAGTAACTTGTCATGAAAAGTATGATTTACACGCCATGGCCATAGTGCTCCCGAGGCCGTTTTATTAACTTGATATATCCAAAAATTGGTACGATGAGACATTTCTGCCTGACCATCATAAATGACAAGTGGTAATATAAAAATCATGACCTGCATGGCATGTACAACATGGTTTACATGCCACGCTCATGTCGCGCTGACGGCCGTTTCGCTAGCTTGATATGCACCAAATTTGGTATTGCGTGACGTGACTGTATGATGAACATAAATGCCAAGTGGTAAGATGGAAATCATGACATCTGATATGCAACATGATTTGCATGTCATGCTCATGGCACTCTCATGGCCGTTTCGCTAGTTTGATATACGCCAAATTTGGTACTGCGTGACGGACTGTATGACAAACTTAGATGACAAGTGGTAATATGGAAATCATGACATGTCATGTGCGACATGACTTGCATGCCACGCTCATGGCGCGCTCACGGCCGTTTCGCTAGCTTGATATACACCAAAATTGGTACTGCGAAACGTGACTGTATAGCGAATATAAGTGGCAGGTGGTAACATGAAAATCTTGACATGCATGCCATCTACAATGCCATTTACATGCCACGCTCATGGTGCGCTTGCGTCCAGCTCGCAAGCTTGATATACACCAAAATTGGTATTGCGCGATGTCACTGTATGACGAACGTGAACTGCAGGTCCTAACATGTAAATTATGACATGCATATTATGTACAGCATGATTTGGTCCTTGCTGGCTGCTTCGCAATACGTCGGTTCCCATAGTGCGTGGCATCTGCCGGTTTTTTCTTCTGGTTTCTTTCTTTGCTATTTGTTAGTTTATGTTTTACAACGTCATATCCGTGACGGAAATACGTCAGTGGAGCCGTGGTAAACCCCGGCATAAAATACTTTTTTGTTAAAAAAGTTTGCGTGGCTTGCACTAAGTCGCGCAAGCTTGAGTTACAGCAGAACTGATGGGCGCCTAGCTGGTTCTGGCTTGGCTAGGCTTTTACCCTCTTTTTCTCTCTCTTTCCAACACCTTAGCATGCGCGAGTGCGCGTGGCAAAACTACACTATACGTAGTTGTGCTTGAGTTCTTTTTTCTATCTTTCTTTCAAAGTCAGTGTCTTTGTCTCTCTTTCTCGGTATGTATATTTGTTTCTCCGTCTTTCTTTTCCTCTCTTTCATCCCTTTCATTCTCTCTCTTTGGATCTCTGTGGTCATTCTTTCGCCTTATAACTTTTTTTCTCTTTTTCTTCCCTTTCTTATAGTCCATTTCTCTTTTTCGATTCCTTTGTTTCTCTCTCTCTGTACCGTTCCTCCCCTTTTCGTTTCCCTCCTTCTTACACACATCTGTCCTCCTCATGCTCAGTTCCCCTTCCCATCCCCTTGCTATACTATACTATCAAGGCTATGCTATGCTTTGCTAGCGTGCCTCGATGGCCAAGTCGTTACGACGCTCGCCTTTGGATCGTGGGGTCGCAGGTTCGAATCTCGCCTCGCCAAGCAAGTTTTTTCGGTAAAAGGTTCTCTATGTCGGTTGTTTTTCCGTTTCTCTGTACTTGCTGCTTCGCCCATCACAGTTATATCCCTCGCCGGAGAAATCGACGCGTGTTCTGGGAGCGAAGGAGAAGAGGAAGAAGAGGGAGCCGATGAAGAAGAGGACAAAAAGAGCACGTGCCGGTTGATGATGATGACCATTTTCTATCTACGACACACTGCAAACATAGAGCATAAGAGCTATGCAGTAAGATAAATGTCATGGAAAGGCTGGTGTCGCCACACCTTTCATTCATGTGTATCACGTCGCTTGACCCACGGCAATAACCAGTGTGAGATCAAAAGACAAGTGACAATGTTGCTAGCCGCTATTGTCAAAGAAGGAGATGTTAAACATAATTGCAGGTAAATTGAACAAACAGCTTCAGCGGTCTTTCATATTAACATAGTGAGAGGGGATTCAGGGGATCTTAAAAGATCCCCTGGATCGCGTCACATAACGCTTCTCATCAGTATTCGTGGAAGCATCATACGCACACGCTCAGACGGGGCCTTAGGACATGCTCCAGCTACTCGAAGCGTATTGAAGATTTCGCTCCGGATGTGTCAAGGCACGGCATCTGCCTGACGAGAGACGCCTGCGACATATGTCCCGTAGGTTGCCTCTAGGTGAAATTAAATGCATTTTAGCTTCATTTATAACCTACAAGGTAGCTTAGCGCTGAGGCGCGAGTTGCGCAGCTAATCTCGATAGAGCGGGATGTATTCCTGGTCACAGCGGCATTCATATGGCGACGCTATAAAAGAACGCTCGTATGCTTAGATTTTTGTGTTCGTTAAACAAATTTATTGCGACAGCAGGAGCTTAATGTAGACGAGTTGGTGTAACATACTTAATGAAAAAACCGGCAGATCCCACGCACTGTGGGAATCGATGTAATGCGAAGCAGTCAGCAAGGACCAAATCATGCTCTACATAAAATTTAAGGACACGTTGTGCATTCAAAGTGTGTTCGGCGAAATCTTGCGGCCATTCGACTGACTATGCCATCTCTTTTTTTTTACACTCTCTAAGTGGGATAGCACACAAACTCAGTGTGTGTGTGTTTCCTTTTTTTTAAATTTTTTTTTCCCGCGAATCGCAGCGAGACGCGACACCAATTCGCCCCCCGTTTCGCATGCGTTCGTTGTCTCGCGCTTTGCTCATCGTGCAGACGCCGTCCGCGTCCCAGCGCTTATATTGACGGACACTTTGTAAATTCCAAAGTGTGTTCCGCGAACACCTGTGCCCATTGAGACGGGGTCGGTCAGAATGGAACGCGATGCGCCAATACCTTCTGTAGGAGGGGTTGGATGCGCGCGTCTCCCTCCTTGCATGATTGAACCAGATTGAACACGCTGGGCACAGCGTCGCTATTACAGAAAACGCGAGCGCTGTAGAGTCCGACGCGACCGGCGTCCGTTTGCGAGCCTCAGCAGCCTCCTAGCATCGTGCCAGGGCAGGGCCGAAGGGACGGACGGACGGACGGACGGGTGCTCAACCGTCCGTCCGTCCATCCCTCCTTACGTCAGCATGAGACATATTAAAGGCTTCCGCCTTAATATGCATGTCATGATTTCCAGATCACCACTTGGCATTTGTGCTCGTCTACAGTCACGTAACGCAATACAAAATTTGGTGTATATCAAGCTAGCGAAACGGCCGCAAGCGTGCCATGAGCGTGGCATGCAAGTCATGTTGCACATGACATGTCATGATTTGCAGATCACCAGTTGGCATATCTGCTCGTCATAGAGTCACATAACGCAATACAAAATTTGGTGTATATCAAGCTAGCGAAACGTCCACGAACGTGCCATGAGCGTGGCATGCAAATCATGTTGCACATGACATGTCATGATTTCCTTATTACCACTTGTCATTTAGGTTCGTCATACAGTCATGGCGCGGAATATCAAATTTGGTGTATATCAAGCTAGCGAAACGGCCGGCAGCGCACCATGAGCGTGGCATGTAAATCATGTTGTACATGACATGCACGTCATAATTTTCATATTACCACCTGTCATTTATGTTGGTCATGCATAAGTGTGTCATCGTACTAATTTTTAAGTATATCAAGTTAAGAAATTGGCCTCATTAGCACTACGGTCATGGCGTGCAAATCATACTTTTCACGACAATTTATTCATGATTTTCATGATATCACCAGTCATCCATGTTCGTCATGCCGTCACGTTATGCCATACCAATTTTGGTATCAATCCCATTAACGATGCGGCCAGGAGAGCACAAAGTCGTAGGCGGCTAGATAGATAGATAGATAGATAGATAGATGGATAGATAGATAGATAGATAGATAGATAGATAGATAGATAGATAGATAGATAGATACGCTCAGAGTCTCCGAAGTTCGCTAAGAAATGCTTCGCATTTAAAAGCAGTGCGAAAACGCAAGAGCAAGAGAAAGACGCGTAAGAGGAACAGGCGCAATAGTGAAAGATGGTTTTTCTCCCATCTATACATGTCGCTATTTCTTCAACTAAAATTTTGTCGAAGATTTACGCGTATGTTTTCTACGTGTCGTGTCTTCTTGTACTAGCGTGTTGTGCATGTCTTCTGAACCTGTCCGCTGAGTCCGCGCGAGACGCGTGGAACGAAGCACGTATGAACGCGCCCATACGCTGAAGAAGTGTTGGCGGCATTACATCGGTGAGAAGGTTGAGCCATCTCGCGGGCAATGTCTAAACAATCTTCTGCGGTGATGGCACTCCTCACAAGGTCACATTGGCGAAAGGTCAAATCTCTATCAGGCCTTCTGTGATACTCATGCGTAGTAGCGCGTGTTTAGATATTGCGGTTTTGTTCTGGTGCATGATGCATATTTAGATGTTTCTTTCAGTAAGCATAAGCTGTAGGTCTGTGTTTGTTTCCTTTACATTTGCACCCTTTTTGTGCTAACGAATACAAATACTGAACCATCGTGTTCACGAGGAACTTCTGCTGATCATCTGGAAACCAGCATGTCATTGATGCAAGATGCAAATGGTAGTCCTCGGGCGACAACGTCCGTAAATCATTGGAATGTCTGCGCAGCACTGTTCAATCGAGATGGCTTTCAGATAAATTCAAGCAGTCCAACAAAGGTTGTAACGGCAGTTTGGCAATATCTTCAAATCAGCGAGGTTGCTTCTACACAATCCGCGAGCCGTTGAATGTCAGCGCGAATGTCGGATTCATCACCCAACGTAGGGCCTCCCCAACTCTGACGAGGCCCTGATAACGTAACACGGCATAAAACATTATTACAGCCTCTCAAGACGCAGCAAACGATCCCCCCCCCCTCCCCCCCCCCCCCCCCCCCCATATCCCAGATTGACCAAATGATACGAGGTCGCCTGGCGCTGACTACAGACCCATATTCCCCACCACATACACAACTCACTCACATATGTCCAGGAACAAATGAACCGCTTGGTCATTTCTGCGGGTTTTTGGCCACCCTAAACCGTATGCACTGGGACTGTAAGACCCAACCCCGCCAAATCCCTTGGCCTCCTTAAAACCGCATACTCTGCATACTTATTTGGTTTTGTCATGGTCAATATAGATGGACAACAAAACAGGAACTCCGAGGAGAACAAAAAATTCTTTATAAGAGAGAAAACTGAACTATGTACACAAGGAGTGGCGACAACACACACACACACACAAATCACACCATCTCCCACTAAAAGGAACCATGAGGGTATCGGGGGTGCACACCAAGTCTCCGTTGACGTTCACTCGGCCGTCGAAGCCAAGCGTCGGCGTCGAGCTACCGGTTCCGCTACAGAGAGACAACGCGATGCTGCGGCGAGGGTAGCGAGGCTTTCGAGACAACGGCAGCGACCGCAAACCGACGGAGCGACCGCACGATTCAAGCGAGACTTCTTCGACCGAGCGCACGCGCTTATGTGAAATGGGGGAGGGAGAGGGTTCACAGGCTGCAGCGCGGGGGGAGGAGTGGAGAGAAGGCGACCGAACGCCTGCGTAAACGCCCGCGTAAAGGCTGGTTCACACCGAAGGCGGAGCGGCAAGGCGGGAAAGCGGGCTTTCCGAAGCGGCGAAGCGGATAGTGCGCGCACCTGTTCAGACCGTAAGCCGCTTTTGGCTGCCCGCGCGGCCGAGGAGGCGGGGCATCGCGCGCGTGTCGCTATCACGTGGCACTGCTTCTCCCAAAGATACACCATCGACCACCGCCGCGCCACCGCCGCAGCGCGTTCTGACTGGCTGCGGCAAAGCGGCGACCTTGGGCGGGCGGCAAAAGATTGGTCCGGGAGCAATAGGACTTGCCGCCTCGTTTACCGCTCGCTTTCGCCGCCTAGAGAGGAGGTTTTCCCCGCTTTCCGCCTTGCCGCTTGGCCGCTTTGGCCGCCCCGCCTTCGGTGTGAAGGAGCCTTGAAGGAGGAGAGTGCGTGGCTGCAGCGCAGGGGAGGAGGAGTGAAGGCGACCAAACACCTGCATAAAGGAGGAGAGTGGGAGAGAGTAGGCGCATGCGCAGTAAGGGTTGTCAGGACGCACACCACCACCGGTATTGAACTCCGCTCTAAGCTGTTCCGCATCTAAATTATAGTATCACGCTTCCTTGCACAATATATGCCAGAACTAGAAAGTTATGTTTACAGTTATGTCACAAGTTCATGGCTTCGACGTAGCTTCGGCTCCGGCGTCGAGTCGAAAGGCTCGCCGCGTCGGAGAAGTTCATCGCGTCACTGGCGCATGGCCGTCAGCTGCACCATCATGTCCCTGCAGTGTGAGGTCACCGCACCGTCGGGTACTCACAGCCACTGTATCACTCGTCCTTGTGATGCGCAGCCTAACGGAGCGTAGCCGCAGGACAACTGGCGCGTCCTCACTAGGATGACGTCACTGGGCCGCGCTCTACTCCTGATCGCGGCCAGTAGCTCACAGGGCGTTGCTGAGAAGGCTGGGGCACCTTGCCAGGAGCACTGCGGGCGGACTTCGGTAGAGCGCCGTGCCGCTGCTAGCGCTCGCCCATGCCTCTGCTAGTTCCAAGCGCTTTGCTCTGTTCTGTCCTCCCCCGGCCACGTCGCCTCTCGTGCCAGTTTCTCATTCTTCGTCACGTTCTTTACTCAAATATGTCTATAATGTCTCGTTTTCTTTTTTCTTTCTTTATTCTATATTTCTTCATTTGAAGCACGTTCTTTTATGTTAGCTTTTCTTCCTCATCTTCCCCGTATTCTCCCCCCCAAGTCAATATAATTTATGACAGGCTTCATGTTTTGTAACATGGCACGACTTAAGTGCATGAAACAGCGCCCTGTCCTGTGTCCTATCTTGTCCCGTCATTTTAGCGCTGTTTTTCACTTCTGAAATAAGCTCTTTCAGGAGCATCCGAGTAAGAAAACGGAAGCCCTCTAGCTTGGCAGACCATATAAAGGTCTACAAATGTAACTAGTAATTCATTTCACACCTTGCACAGAAGTTGCAAAATGTTTGAACAATGGGTGTCTCTGGAGCCAACGTATGGACAAATGGTCTGGTCTTTAGGACACGAGCAACAATAGCTGCCTTTGTAACGACACGACCACTTTCCTGTGGCCCAACGCGTATCCACGAGTTCCCCAGTCTTCGCCCCATATGCGTCTGCCCCATATGCTGACGTAGTGGGAGTGGAAGGACGCCGAACTAAGGCCTTCTTTCTTTTCTAGAGGGTGTTACCCAGGTTGGAGAGGGGCGGTGTCGCCGTCTGGGATCGGTGAAGTACTGCTTCATGCCACTAACGAGCGCCGACAGTGAGTGCTTTGGTAGTTTCAGCTTTCAGCGCTGAAAAAGTGGCGCAGATAAGCAGCACTGCTGATAAGCAGCACAGAAAGGCAACGACGTACATGGGCGAATGTCGCACAAACGGGTGCTTTGATACTGAAAGAGACGCCAGCGGGAAGCGGAACGCCTTCCCGCGTTCATGGCTGAAGCTTCGAACTCTGCCGCTAGCGTTCATGCAGCGCTGTGTGGTACATGCATCAGGAAAAACGTAGGTTATCCTATTACGGCGGAACTCACATCTTGGAGTTTCTCTGTTCAAATGAGGACGCTTTGAATTAGCGCATATTGTGTAACAGTGTTATGTGCTTGTTGATGCGACCTTGGTGCAGGTTTCATCATATGCTGTGTTCAGGTGTATGTTAGCTACTTCAGCTTCCACAAGGGCTCAATTATGATATTTGCGTTAGTCATAGGGATGAAAATGTGCCACTAGGCGTCAAGGCTGGTACATCTACGCCAAATGGTTCTGAGGTACCAAATACAAATAGGCATTGTGCAAGCTCTCGAGCACTCATGTACAACAAACAAACAACTAGATATACTGCTGCGAAGAAATGATTCACTTTCGTACTTTACCGATTCCTATGATGGAGGGATCATCGACGTTTTCTTATTTTACACTGCGAAACACATATTCAAAGTCCGACAATGGAAGTTCACAGCAAAACGCGTGCTCTCAAAAAGAGGCACATTATGGAGCTCTGTAATGTTAGCAGGTATGTTCGTAGAGACATCCTTTCAATATATGCAGCGATTCGTTGACATTTCGAGTCGGCTGTGAGCGAACGTGGTAAGATAAAGCGGTTTTTCGCAGCTATGGACTCGCGCCACATAATGAAATAGCTGTCAGCGAACTGAAATAGCTGTCAGCATCGCGCATATCACCAGGTTGCAATTTACAAAATAGGTTACAAGCAAAAAAAAAAAAAACTCCTTCAACGCGACTTTGGTGCTGAATATTCTCATCGAACTCGCAAATTCTACATCAAGATTTTTCACCGTCAGACACACGCTCGGAGAGATGTTATCGTTTAGTCGTGAAGGCAAGATTGATTTCATGAACGTCATTCCCGAGAAAGTCTGTTCGCAGACGTATGTACTACCGAACACTGTTATCATGGCTGCTGCTAGTTTCTTCATACTCGAAAACTTTGAGGCTGTGAGGCCGGCGTAAAACTTGACAGTGTCCTTCACACGGAATGCGTCTGCGAGCTCATCGTCTGTCTGCAGGTGAGCTAGTTCCAACTGGTACATATTCCCACCCTAAAAGAAATCTGAAAAAATCGGACGACGCTTGAATATTTCTGGAAAGCAGAGAAATGTCTCTTTAAGCTACGTAATACTTTACAGAGTTTTTCTATGGGAAGCGGTGTGATCAGATCTCCCCGAAAAAATCGGCAGATCCCATGCCATGTGGTATTCGGTATCACGCAAAGTACTGAGCAAGTACTTGTCTATGCGGCATTTTTGGCTTTGAGCCAAGCGTTACAAGGTGGATCGACGTGTTTTAGCAAAGTTGTGTGCATATTGTGGGCTTATCTGGCACGTTGGCTACACTGTCGTTAAAATGGGTCTGTTCTCACCAATGTCGGTTCTCACCGTTCCTGGGTAAGTATAAACTGTCAATCACCTATGGCACATACCGTGGCCCGTGGTATACGGGTATGTGCCACAGGTGTGTGGAGGAAAGAGTTTGACGGCCAACACGACAGTATTTCCACGTTATTCAAGTCATGACCAGACAGCCGTATTCATCAAACCCTCTTACCCTCCCATGCCAGTTTTAGTCACAACCACGGGTTCTCAAACTTTCTGGCTTTGGGAAACCGCAACGGCTTTTATGAGTGCCGCGGAACCCCAACATTTTCTTGAACATGAAAGCAATCGAAAGCGACTGGGGGAAGGGGGGGGGGTACGTGGTAACGCCTGTCGACGCGCGCATGCGTTTGCCTTTACTGTTTTCTTTAGCATCGAAGGCCATGTAGCACTCCTGGTAATACATAGACTTGCGATTACCTGCCGCGCCACTCCGCTAGTTGCGTAAAGCGCACGCCGAACATACACTGCACACTTCAGGCACCGCGCAGCCTAACCAGTGTGTTCACGGAAGCGAAGTGCCGGACGTAGAGGCCTGTTTCATTTTTTGCAAAACAAAAAAACCGACAGACCCCACGCATTGTGGGAATCGATGTAATGCGAAGCAGCCAGCAAGGAACAAATCATGCTGCAAATAACATGCATGTCATGATTTACATGTCAGGACGTGTCATCTACGGTCGTTCATACAGTCATGTCACGCAATACCTGTTGTGGCGTATATCAAGCTAGCGAAACGGCTACGAGCGCACCATGAGCGTGGCATGTAAATCACGATGTACATGTAATGCATTTAATGACTATCATGTTACCATCTGTCATTTATGTTCGTCATACAGGCATGTGACGCAATACCAAGTTTAGTTTATATTAAGCTAGCGAACTGGCCCCAAGCGCACCATGAGCGTGGCATGCAAGTCATACTGAGAAGATATGAATCTCGTGATTTTCATATTACCACCTGCCATGTATGTTCGTCATACAGTCACGTCACGCAGTACCAAATTTGGTGTATATCAAGCTAACGAAACGACCGTGATTGCCCCATGAGCGTGGCATGTAAATCATGTTGTTACATGACATGGATATCATGGTTTTTATTTTACCATCTGTAATTTATGTTCTTCATACGCACACATCGCGCAATACAAAATTTTGGTGTATATCAAGCTAGCGAAACGGCCTGTGAGCGCACCATGAGCGTGGCATGTAAATCATGTTGTACATGACATGGATATCATGATTTTCATATTACCACCTGTCATTTATGTTTGATATGCAGTCACGTAGCGCAGTACCAGATTTGGTGTATATAAAGCTAGCAAAACGACCGTGAGCGCACTATGAGCGTGGCATGCAAATCATGTTGTACATGACATGGAAATCGTGATTTTCGTTTACCATGTGTCGTTTACAATCAGTGTGAAAATGGAAGACAGGGCCAAGCGGAAGCGATTTTCTTTATTCCTACCTAAGCCAACTTGAAGAGGGGTGGTAGTTGTGACATCGGGCCGGGGGGCCTCATGTGGTCCGCGGGCCGCAAGTTGCCGACCACGAGTCTGGGCAAATATTTTACCTACATTCCAAGTACACTCTAACAACTAGAGAGTATTTTCTTGTCCCATAATTAACTCTCTTTTTCAGAGTAAATCGCCTCTTTTTGATCCAGAGTAAAGTAATGGCCCCATAGTGGGTCAAAGTACTCCTCCCCAACAGAGTAACATGCATCTGGCCGAATCAGAGTAGCATGACCCCACTCAAGGGAGTAGTAGTACACCACACGAAAAAAAAAAATAGGAAAGCTCGGGCTAAAATTGGGCTTTAGAATTGCTTTTAAGAATTTGCATGAGGTGCAGACCGTAATGGTGGCTAATAACGAGCACTACGACAAAAAAAAAGCGTTAAAAAAAGATGCCTGAGAGAGTGAGACGCGTACCCACGCCCGTTAGACGAACATCTTATTGCGAAGCGGACACGCTACCGACTACACCACGCTGATAGGTGGCGTATAAGGGTTTATTTCTTGACGTTATGAGTATTGTCCGTGATCTGTCTTCTTTCCTTGCTTAGAAGCGCAGATTTGAGTGTCTCCGCACGTGCGACAACCAAACGGACTGTAGTTCATGTGTTTGTTTTGAGCTTCGCGAGATCGGAACGTCAATCTGACACGTTGTGCAGTAAACAAAGATTAGCGTAACTTAAGGTACGCACGGCATTCGCACTGACTCGCTAAGCGGTTAGTGATTTCTGGGTTGGAAAGATCGGACTTCTGAACTGCACACTGAACTATTCGGTTTTTGTTCACCCCCTTAGAAACATTTTCGGTCATTCTTGTCCACCTTCCGCGACTACAGCCATAATACTTCACGGTAGCCGTTACGTATACAGCAGGCTTACGACAGCAGGCCCCGTGCGTGACGTTCGTAGCGAAAAACATGAATTCCTATTGATATACGAAGAATGCAATAACCGCTTGAATTTAGTTTCGATCGTGATTGATTCAATGAGGTCATATTCGCTTATTTAACTACACAAATCCCAAGCTAGAAACGCGGATATTAGGAGTTTCAAGTGTCCTTCCATTGTGCTGAAATTCGCTGGGAGGCGCTGACAACGCTGTTGTTTTTATTAGTCGTCTCGAACGTCACAACAAACAAATATTATACTCTTTACTGCATATATGTGTGGTTATTAATAAGTGGTCTTCACTCGCGATGTGTCGGCACTTCGATATATAGATCAGGAGCAGGAGCATAACCGCGTTTTACTCTCTCATGACTGAAGAGTATATGGGCATTCCACTCTCTCTGAGAGAGGTAGAGTATAAAGCACTTTCACTCTCTCCTTTCATACAGAGTGAACAATGCTTTCACTCCATCCGATGCTTTGCGAGAGTAGAAGAGCGCTCTGAAGAGTAAATCGGCCTTTTTACTAGTGCGATACCCTGCTCAGTTTTTAGAGTGTAGCAAATATTTTAACTTCTTATATCTTTTACATGTTCCATATTTTCAGTTCTTACAGGATGGAGTGACGCTTGTGTTGATTGCGAGAAATTATGACCTATATGGAGGGAATCGAACTGATTGCCTGACCGGCAAAACTGTCTCGAAAAACCAGACAACCCACAAGATAATTCAGGAGTTGCATTTCAGAGACCCCAACACAAGCAATTGGTAAGGCGCTTGCTCATCGCAGTTCATGGCTCAAGCTGAAACAGGCCACCCAGCCTCTTGGTTCATTCAGGCTTCGGAGGATGCATTTAGGCAGTGCACCATCTCGTGCAGATCGAGGCAAATGTTGGTTAACAGTTCATCCGAAAGCAGTTTTTTTAGCATTGTACCTCGGTATAACAGCGCGGTGGTACGGGATCTTGCGAGATTTGCGCCAAATTTATATTCGAGAAAATGGGTTAACTGTTATTGAAGAATATCCGACAAGACGTATTTTTTTAAAGTTTAAAACTGGAATACTATAAGGAGGCGAACTTAGCTGTACATATTCTATATTTAAAATTAACTTGTTGCGTTAGTCATTTTCACCATGTAGTACTTAGTGTGTCTATATCACAGCGTTCAGAGCGTCAAGCGTTGTACTCTTAGATTAACAAGTTCAACTTGAACTGAACAAGATTAGATGGCACAGCTTCTCAAAGGAAAGAGAACTCACTCAGGCTCTCTAAAAGAGATTTCGTGTTCTGCATTCGCTCGGACACCAAATCGCCAGAACTATACTATACCACACTAACTCATACAAACTTTCAGCACACTTTTCCTCAAGCTGACTCGGCCTGATTTTAATCATGATATTTAATGTCTGCCAGGCTCACTCACACTCAGACTTAGCAAATGACTGTTCAACCGGAATGATTAGGGCTCACAGTTAAAAATATTTTACTCAGTCAGGCTAAGTTGTATCCTCAATCGCCTTGTTTATTTCTCTGCTGTAATCACTTAGCCTCGCGGTCACCAATATTTAGGTATGAGGGGCTCACTGGGATTCAGATTGATCAAACGACTGTTCAACTGTACTTACAAGGACTCACAATCATTCCAACTTTGCTCATTCAAGCTCACTCGTACTCACCATATTTATTTCTCTGTTGTAATCGCTCAGTTCAAGATCACCAATATCAATGGGTAGAATTCACAAATCTTACTCTTCCGTAAGTGCGTTTTTCCATTGTTCAGCCTGCTTCGCTAATGATATGTCCCGCATCCTGACTGGCTGAAATATTGTTTTACGAAAATGTTTAGCGTAACGTGTTTTTGGTAATAGAGGCCCAGGTCTGCGAGACTCACTCTGACTCAGACTCAGCAAATGAATGCTTTACCGGCCTCAGTCAGACTGAACACCATCGAAATCTTACTCACCCTGTCGGGCCGTGAGAGCAGCGAGATCCTTTCATGTAAATCTTGACGTGCATGGCATACACGAGAAGACTTTCATATGACGACCTGTTATTAGATGTGAAGCATCTTATGGCGAAGTTCAATCCGGTGGTGGTGGTGGTGGTGGTGTGCGGCGTGACCACCCCGACTGCGCATGCGCAAACCTTCTCCACGCACCTCCTCTCCTACGCTCCCCCCCCTCGCTCCTCTAGGTATCCTTCCCGCGGCGTTTAAATACCCACTGCGCACGCGCGTCCCCTCCCCCCTCTCTCCTTGCCTACGCTTCCCCCCTCTCTCTCCTCTAGGCATCCCTGCCAGCGGCGTCTGCACCCCCCACTGCGAATGCGCGTCCCCTCCCCCTCTCTCTCCTCTAGGCAGCCCTCTCCGCGGCGACCACACCCCCCACTGCGCATGCGCGTCCTCACCCGCTGTCTCTCCTCTCCTACGCTCCCCCCTTTCTCCTCTAGGTATCCCTCCCGCGGCGTTTACACCCCCCATTGCGCATGCGCGTCCCCTACCCCCTCTCTCCTCTCCTACGCCTCCCCTCTCTCGCCTCGCAACGCCGATGCAGGCAGCGTCTGCTAGCGAGTTTCTTGATTGAAAAAACCGACTGCTCGCGCTGCACAACCGTTCAACGCCGACGCAGGCAGCATCTGCTAGCCAGTTTCTTGGTTGAAAAAAAGTCACAGTTTCACCGCAAGGGTGAAGCAATGAATGCGATAGCAAAAAATTGTAATGTTATACGAAGTGAGGCTGGTAGCTAACTCTTTTTTGGATCCGATCTCACGCAACTCTAGAAAACGCTTGTTTAAGAGAATTCTCTTCGCGTTGAGAGCGCAGCACGTAGAAGGGTACGCCGACCCGGCCGCCGAGAAGGGGAGATAAAGCGCGCGCCCGCGCCCGCGCTCGTAAAATAGAACGTCCCCCCCCCCCCCGCCCGCTGTCGGCCGCCGAGAAGGGGAGATAACGCGCGCGCCCCCGCTCGTAAAATCGAAGGTCGCTCGAGGGACCCCCCCCCCTCGCGTCTTTTCACGCTCACGAACGACGGGCGGGCCCGGTTATATATATACATATACATATACGGCAAATGACGCCGACGCCGACGGCGAAAACCAGCCGCGAGTGTCCATATAATTGCTATCGCAATAAAACCGAATGCTTGCGCTGCACAACCGTTCAACGCCGACGCAGGCAGCATCTGCTAGCCAGTTTCTTGGTTGAAAAAACCGAATGCTTGCGCTGCACAACCGTTCACTGGCCACCCCGTATAATGGCACTTAACCTGCAAGGTAGTGCCGGTGGGAGATTTCTCCTGTGCGTTGCAGAACAATAAAAATTCGCAGCGTGCGCGTTAACTAAAAGCGGACTGCGGGTCTCTGTGTCCAATCGGAGTCTTCTGTCTCTCATTGACCATTAGCAGCGATTGGCATGTTCCAGTAGGAAACACCGGTCCATCACTGCGCGATTGGCGCCTCCCCAGATATTTCTCCTGCGCAACGCCGCGGTGAGCGCCAGCGTCAACGCCGCCGCCAGTGTAAGCGTTAGCGCCCGCTGCTTCGCATCTACAGATGGTTCCCTTTAGTGGGAGATGGTGTAATTTTTACGTTCATTACACAAATGCATTGCGTACCAATTTGGTATATGCCATGGCATATACCACAAGAACCCATTTTCGTAGGTGGCTAGATAGATACAATGTAATCCACTTATAATTATACCATACATAGCGATATATCACTTGTAACGATCACATTACTCACATTTCTCCTTTTTTTTCTTCGTTCCATGTAAAATCAAATCATATATAACGACACAGCCGTTGGGGTCGTGTCGTATACAGTAGAATTTTATCCGCCCGGGAGGCGCATACAAGAATTTTTCTCGAGATATCATGAAAATTAAAGAGCAGTGAAGGTAGTGACTTTAAACCTCGTTGCAGGTCCCGTAATTAGCTCGTCCTGAACATATCGATAAGAGAACGTTACGTGTAGCTTTGTCACACCCTCATCACTGTAATAGCTGGAGGGAGGAAGGGCAAAGCCTGCTCGGTCGCAGCCTAGCGAGGTCGGGCAGTGGTTTACAATATGAGTTTCCATGTAGGTTAGAAGCCTCACGAAAACAAGTGGTCTTCCACAGCCGATGATTTGAATGCGCCTCAGTGGTGAAGGTGTGATCTAGAATTGCATCTTTTTTGCAAAAATTTCCCAGTTGTTTCGGCATGCTTGGCTTTTTACGTAGCTTAAAAGAGTTTCCAGGTCTCCACGAACGGCCTCGCCTTTTTGGCAGTCTCTCCAGGGCTTTCTTTACTTCCCTTTTGTTAATAGTGGGATGTCTGATTCCTCCCGGACCACTACTTCTTACGTTATCATTCCGGTTGTCCGGGCTTTTGTACAGATCTCTCTAGAACTCATGCGCCAATTTAGGTATCTCATCGACAATAGTAGTCGCATTGCCTTCCGGGTCTCTTTGTGTATACATCTCGATTTTGCATGTACACAGTTTTCATCGGTTGCTACACTGACATATAATGGTTGGCCCATTACGTAACGTAATCCCGGCACTCACGCGACAGCGCTGATTGCATTTTTCTCGCAACGTTGTCTAAGGAGTGTTCGTTGGCGTATTCCTTGGGGACGATCAACGCGAGGCGATAGCTTGTTAAATCATATGGGCACATATATAGGCCTTTCTGCGCTGGGTGCGTCCACGTAACAACGAACACGAGGCCCTGGTCTCCATTCTCGATATTGTTGAAATTTAGTCTGACTGCTGGCTTTGGACCCGTAACAATGCCTTAGTTTCGCATGAACAAGTTAGTTTTGTGAAAGGAAAAACATCTTGGCTTTCAAAGCATACAAATTCTGACAGCAAAGAACACTTTTCTGCCAATTTCACACTGTTTGAAATTTGTGCCCACCCAGCGAAAAACAGTGCTTTTCTTGGTGACATTGTTTATTCCCATCAAATAAAAAGCGCAATGTAATCGTACGGGTCTATCATTTCCCTTTGCTGTGGTTGGACCTTTCCAAAAGAAAAAAAGTCACAGTTTCACCGCAAGGGTGAAGCAATGAATGCGATAGCAACAAATTGTAATGTTATACGAAGTGAGGCTGGCAGCTAACTCTTTTGGATCCGATCTCACGCAACTCTAGAAAACGCTTGTTTAAGTAATTCTCTTCGCGTTGAGAGCGCAGCACGTAGAAGGGTACACCGGCCGCCCGCTGTCGGCTGCCGAGATGGGGAGATAACGCGCGCGCCCGCGTTTCAAAGGTCGCTCGAGGGACCCCCCCACCACCCCCCCCCCCTCGCGTCTTTTCACGCTCGCGAACGACGGGCGGGGCCGGTTGAACAGTTGGGGGGATCTTATCGCATGTGCCTCCGAGCGACGGAGATGCCGGCTCGTTTGATCGCCGCTTCAGCCGCGTTCACCGCTCCCGCTCACCCGCTATTACCCGCTGGTAGAACGTACGATGCGCAGGGGGTTCTTATCAATTTGGACTTCATACGCGACACGACGGCGACGGCAAAAACCCGTCGAGACTGTCCATATAATTGCTATCGCAATAAAATACAAACATGGTAAGGTGCCCAAATTAGTAATACGTTCTGACAGGCTAGTTGGTTCATTGCTGTTAAACGTTCTTAAACTGCCCGAAAAGACCAAGACACAATTACGAAAACACACAGAGTAACACGTGTTGTTCGGCGCTCGCGTTGTTCTGTGTTTTCTTTCTTTTGTCTCCGTGTTTTCGCGAAGTTTGAGAACGTTTGCTTGTTTCTTTAAGAACGTGTTATTCTGAGTGTTTTCTTGCTTGTGTATTGGTCTTTTTGCGCAGTGTAAGAACGTTTGTTTGTTTGTTTGTTTAACAACGTTTGTTTAAGGACATGTTGTTCTGTGTTTTCTTTCTTGTGTCTTGGTCTTTTCGCGCAGTTTATGAACGTTTAACAGCAATGCACAAATTTGCTATTTTTGCGGAATTTATTTCTGCAGACAATTTCTCTCATTGAAGCTAAGGAAGTTGTCTGCTATTGCGCGTAATAAACAGTGCATTATTTGACCTTTGTTGTATGCTGATTAATTTATCCGCAGCGATAAATTTCTGAAGTACAAGTATTTTGTGCAGTTTACCACGTTTCAAATTTTTTCACCTGGAATGTGCTTAGATACCAAAGTGAAATGAAATACTCACAAGAATAAATTTCACTTCTTCGTTGAAGGGAAGAAATGTTTTGGACGAAGACGTGCACTGTTTATTCGGCGTGTGCGCTTAAAGTTCAAAACTGTGAAATTGGCAGAAAAGTGTTTCTCGTGTCCAAAATTTGTTTTCTCAAAACTAAGTACGAAATCAGTGTTCTGGTTGTAGAACCTGCGCGCAGAACAAATCTCTTCACAATAGGGGATAGTGACCAAGACCTCGTGTTCGTTGTTATTTGGACACTCCCCGTTACATTAAAATTACCTACTATAACCAAAGGTACGCCTCTTTTAACACGAAAGTGTTTTATGCCAGGGTCCACCAAAATTTGAGTGACGTATTTCCGTCACGGAAATGACGTCGAAAAAAACACATGATCAGAAGACAAAGAAAGAAAGTTCCGTCACCCGGAGTCGAACCTACGACCTCTTGGTCCGCGAGGAGAGATGCCGGGCACGCTATCCACTGCGCCACGGTCACACGCTTTGCAGGCTTTAAAAACAAGCCTTTTATATCTACCACTGTCCTCTCACAGTGCTCTTGCTAAGAGAAGTAATGCATTATGACCGTGAAATGCACGATTAGTTTCTTCAAAGCGTTGTTTCTCCGCGTCCGTCCCATTCGGCGTGTTTCGAATAGTAAACGTGCAATTTGTCGACGCATTAACACACTGCCAGGTGGCGACCTTACCCCTAGCATCTACACTCGTAGCATCCGTCCATACCAAAAATAGCTGTGCGACGCACGAGTGCGTCGCGTGGCCGTAACTCCGCCTCCCTAGCCATGTTCATAGCTCGCCCCGCGAAAAATCGCAGCCGGCCAACGGGGAAGACACGACGCGCGTTGCGTTTTCCTCTGGTCGGGCAGCGTTGTTCAATAAATCTAACATCCCGCGAGTAGGCGACCTTAGCTCAAGTTCGGCGCCCAATCAATGACGCTCTTCTGGCTGTCACACCGCTTTCAATGACTCCGCTCTCACCGTACAGCTACCACAAGCATCTATGACCACAAGGGTTTCTTTAATCATTCATCATAGACGTTAGCCGTCGGGATACAGATGTACCATCAAGCGTCAACGTGGATGCATCCACGTTAAAGGGTGCTATAACTGTCAACACACCAATAGACATTGTGCAAGCTCTCTTATATCAATGTGCAGTAAACATTCGACTACTTCTGTAAGGACACGTTTCACTTTCGTGTTATACCGATTCCTATGACAGAGGGATCAACCATGTTTTTTTTTCGTTTAATTCATTAAAATTGTCTCCAGTGTTTACAATTGTATATTTTCATATTATGAACTGCAGCAATTCTACAACTACGATGAACTCGTAAAGGCGAAAGCCTTAGATGCCTCACCAAACTTCAAAATTAACCGGTGTCCTCGTCGCCGTCATCACGAATGAACGAAATAGTCACTGTGATGACGCTAGCTCATGACGTCTTCATGACATCGCAGATTGCCAGAATTCGTGACGTCATCATGAATCATGACGTCATGCGATGACATCATACCATAACATCCTCGCTACGTCAAAGTGCGCCAATAACGGAGCATGTGCAAAACCACGTTAGCTGCAAGCAGCTTTCGCGATGAGGGAATCAATAAAATAGACTTAGAATAAAAAGAAGATGGCTTTCACGTTCGAGTCGTATTAGGCGGCTGCATGAAGGACCTCTTGAATTTTGATGTAATAATCTGTCAGTGATGTTCGTCATACACCGAAGTGATGTTCGTCATACACGCGAAAAAAGGTGGCATCTGTGTATATCAGTAGATAGACAGATCGGCAGTAAGATGAACAGACAGACAGACAGACAGATAGATAGATAGATAGATAGATAGATAGATAGATAGATAGATAGATAGATAGATAGATAGATAGATAGATAGATAGACAGACATGGTCAAAGTTTCTTGGTTTGGCAAAGAAATATTTCTAATTTATTAAATCCTGTGATAAGGTACCTCCAAGACCAGCAGAAAAACTCGCAACTGCTACATTCGTCACCGAACATATAAATATACGTGCGTGTTATCGTCTATGATGAAACGCAGGAAATCGCTTATCTGTGGCGCCATCTTGAAAAAACGCACAAAATGCGATAGCCAATGCGGTATTAGGAACGTAACATTCACCGGTTGGCGCGTTATTTCCGCCCCGAAAACGGTCGGCGAAAACAGCCGCCAAACTCCGACGGTGTCGCACTCAAGCCCACTCCTTAGGAGTTCACAGAGCGCTGACTCACCGCGCTTAATGAAATGACCATGAGAGCGTAAATAATTAGGCGGGAAAATAGATACACAAATCGATAAAGGATACCGATATATAGACGCGGTAAGAATACCTTTGATTCGCGGGGAGACGCGCCGTTGACACCACCGGGAGCGGACGCGTTTTACAAGCGCTCCGGCACAACTCCTGTTTTTTACTGCTCAAGTCCTTCAATGGCCACTTAAACGAACGCGGAGTTTTCTACGGAACCAACTACATCATCCGAAGTAGTTTTCAGTGAGAGCTTCCCAATTTTCGTCCACGAAGATCGACTTTTCGTCACCGTTCCACTAGCTCGGTGGGCCTAACGGCTAGGCCTACCGACATGGTCGTCCACGCAGTAGAGGGAGAGGAGCTTCCCTCCGATGAAGTTCTCGAAGATGGTGAAGGCAGCTGGCGTCAAGTCAATGCCAGGGCCAGAAAGCCTGTTTCTCCCCCGAAGAAATCAACGCCTGACGTCGACACTTCGCAAAAACAGCCACGGAAAACCCTCGCATCGACTCGTCGCAGTGCCCCCCAGACCACCTCCACTTCCAGCGGACGACTATAAAATAGTCCTGCGAATACGTGGAGGCCTCCGGTGTGCTGACATTCGACTTCCGAAGCTCATGCAAGCCGTCCTAAAAGCGGCAGCGCTCACAGGCTCTCTACATGACCAATACCGCATCAACTCCGTAAGCAACATTCTGCTCATAAGCACACCGGACTCGGAACGCACCGAAGCGTACCACCGCATCAAAACCATCAAGATGGACGAGCGCAGCTTTGAAGTAGTGACCCACATCACGGATCCATCGAATACCTGCAGAGGGGTCATCCGTAATATTCCTATGGACCACACAGCTGAAACCATCTTGTCAAGTCTACTGGACTACGGCAGACTAGGCCTCATCCTCACCGGACGTCGCATGGGTGCCACAACGTCCATCTTAGTCACCTTCAGGGGTACTCGCGTGCCTTTTTACATAAGCTACCAGGGTGGTATCACCCGATGCGTGCCCTATCGTCATAAGACGGAGGCCTGTACTCTCTGCCGCAAACTCGGTCACAGACCAGACGTCTGCCCAGGCGCCCCTGAGTCTTTGTGTCCATTGTGTGGCATTACGAACCCACTCCTCGACCACGAATGTGAACCTAAGTGTGTGGTGTGCGATAATGACCACCCCACCGGCTCGCCCCAGTGCCCACAGCGCTACAAGCCCAAACCGAAGTATGCACCCTCAACTTTCGAGCAAGATGCAGCTCCATTCCTCGACCCGAGCACATCCTTCAAGAACGCCCATAGAGGACGCTCACCCAGTATCACAAGACAGCAAAGCCGAAACCGCAGCCGAAGCCGCAGCCGAAGCCGCAACAAAAGCATCCATCAAGACCCTGGCCCCCCGGACTGGCCCTGGACTCGAGGTGAGCTGGGCTGATGTAGCCTCTCCCGAAAGCTCCATTCAAAAGCAGCTCAAACAAATGCAGGATGAGATGGCTAAATTGAGGGCAGAAAATGCAAAACTACGTCTAGAGCTTCAGTCCTTCAAACAACCATCCGATTCCCCCACAGCTCCCACCCTCTTCTCTCATGCCCCACACCCATCTCACCACCACCCGCTCTTCCCTCCACCACCCCCCATAACTAGGGACCCCGCTCAACCACCTGCGCAAAAACGAAAAATCTCGACTCCCACAGTGTCATTCGAAGAGCGAGTAGACCAAGTCGAAACAAAACTAGAGAGGGTTGACAAAGTCGAAGAAAAAGTTAGCAAACTCGAAGAAAAACTCGACAATTTTATTGCCTTCTCCACAGCTTCTTTGCAGAAGCTCCATGAATCCATAGCCTCGATACAACAAGCCACATTACCAATGCAACAAACCTTAGATAGAGTTACGCAGTGGATCGACACGGTCCACGCTAACCATCCAGAGCTTGCTCAACCCAAGCCAAATCCCCCTACCGAAAATGGCGCCTCGTAACCGCACTGAACTCTGCGTATGGCAATGGAACTGCAGGGGGTTTCGCCGAAAAAAGGCAAACCTCCTGCAGTACATAAAATCACAAACTACCCCTCCCCCCAATCATTGCGTTACAAGAAACAAATGGTGTAGTACAGCTGCCAGGTTATAGAACGCATCAAAACCTGGCCGATACGAAACCAAACTGCAGTCTTAACTCAGAAGCACCTTACAGTTACATACTCGAAATTTGCCGACATCGAGATTGAGCACGACTTTCTCCAAATACTACCTCACAAACTTAACTCACCATTCTTATACATTCTCAACGTATACAGTCGACCACAACAGAAAAGCCACCGCTTCGATTCCCTATTCGCCCGAGCTATATCCTCGGCAGGCAAACACAGCCTCCTCATAGTGGGGGATTTTAACGCCTCCCACCCAGCGTGGGGTTACAGCACATCTACACCCAAAGGGAGAGCCCTTTGGTCCCACATCCAGGCACACCGTTTTACACTGCACAATGACCCGGAGATGCCTACTCGTTTAGGGAAACAGTGTAAACAAAGATACGTCTCCCGATCTCACCCTCACGCACAATGTTCCGCCAATTGTTTGGGCTAACACCCAAACTAACCTTGGGAGCGATCATTACATTATTAGCATCACTCTACAACTAAAACACAGACCCATTGCACCCAAACCACTGACGCTTACACATTGGGACAAGTTTAGAGAGACCCGTAACAGCACCGCCCCCTCACGCATTGAAAACCTTATTGAGTGGACTCAACAGCTTCAAAAAGATGTCGAAAACCACACCAAAACTCTACCCCCAGACACCCCGATAACGACTCTTGACTCTAAGCTTCTCCATATGTGGGAAGCAAAACAGTCGCTACTGCGACGGTGGAAATACCAGCGCCACAACAGGAAACTCCGCATAAGGATAGCGAAGCTAGACCAACAAATCGAACGATACGCGACTCAATTGGCGGCACAACAATGGGGTCAGCTTTGTGAAGGAATGCACGACCACCTCAGTAATAAACGAACGTGGCAACTCCTTAGACATCTGCTAGACCCCACCACTTCTCGCACAAGACACTGCCACGCTATCACCAAACTGTTACACGAGCACAGTGACCACTTAGGACAGCTTTTCGATAACCTCCGCGCGTTACACTTACCCCAATTACGCAAGGATCCTATACCCTCTTATACAGGGGAACCTAATGAGTCATTAGATGCCCCGATTACGGAGGCGGAAGTTAGGCATGCCCTCGCAACACTCCGTACCACGTCGGCTCCCGGCCCCGACCGCGTTCACAACAAATTACTTAGAAATCTTGACCCTATTTCAATTAAAGCATTGACTGAGTACTTTAACCACTGTTTTGACACGGGCACCCTTCCACCTTCGTGGAAAGATGCCAGAGTCATATTTGTACCCAAACCAAACAAAACTCTCCAAATAGAAAATCTGAGACCCATTTCCCTAACATCGTGCCTCGGAAAGACTATGGAGCATGTTATGCTTGCACGCCTCCAGAGACACGTGGAGGATAATGGGCTACTGCCTTCACAAATGATTGGCTTTAGAACCTCACTGTCGGCGCAAGACGCCATGCTTCGCCTTCAACACGACATTATAACTCCTAACCAGAGTGAGGACACACAGGCAATCCTTGGTCTGGACATACATGGAGCATTGAATAACGTAGCCCACTCAGCTATATATGCTGGCCTCAACCAAACTTCTTGTGGACTCTAAAATGTACTCTTACATTAGCAGCTTCCTCACAGACCGCACAGCAACATTAACATTCGGACCAGAACACTCCTCACCTTATACGCTAGGCAGCTTCGGCACGCCTCAAGGGTCAGTGCTCTCTCCTATCCTTTTTAACCTGGCTATGCTACCTATACCCACCGCTCTTCAACGTATCCCCGACTTAAACTTTTCCATCTATGCCGATGATATCACCTTATGGGTGAAAGGAGGCTCAGATGGACACATTCAAGACACACTACAAACAGCTGTAGACATAATAGCAGCACTGACATCTCAGATGAATCTCTATTGTACCCCAAGTAAATCAGAATTACTCCTTCTACCAACTCACCGTCGAAACAAACACGTTCCAATGATCGAAGTTTGCATTAATGGGTGTCTTATTCCTCGAGTCTCACGCATTCGTGTGCTAGGTTTATTTATCCAAAATAACCGACTTAATACGCACACACTCGAAACCTTACGCAATACCGTTGAAAACACTCTAAGACTGATAGGAAGAATCTCGGGTAAAAACGGAGGGCTCCGGGAGTCAGAGCTCCTTCGTCTAATACAGGCTTTTATAATTAGTAAAATCACATATACTCTCCCTTACCTTCACCTTAAACCAGCCGAGGAGGACTTCGTCAACACCCTCCTCCGCAGAGTTTACAAATACGCACTAGGAATTGCGTGTAATGCCTCTAACGCACGACTCCACCAGACAGGAGTCATAAATACCCTATCAGAAATCAGTGAAGCCCACTTAACAGCTCAATACGCTAGGCTCGCGACCACTAGCGCAGGCCGTCACATTTTATCGTCCACCTGCATTAACTTTACCTCAATCACCAATGCTAAATATAACATTCCCCACCACATATACAACCTGTTACTCATACCACCCCTTCCTAAAAACATGCACCCCACTTATCATACCAAACGTCGAATACAAAGAGCAAAAACTTTTCAGAAAAGATTGCAAGGAGCCAAAGACGTGCTCTATGTCGACGCGGCAGAATACCCATCTTCCTCATCCTATGCCCTTTCTGCTGTCGATTCCAACGGCAAGGTGCTCACAATGGCATCCGTCACTGCCAACTCCTCGGAGGAGGCAGAGGAGGCTGCCATCGCATTAGGTCTATCCATCCCCGATATCACTATGATTGTTAGTGATTCCAAAACTGCCATACGTAACTTCAGTGCAGGTCGCATCTCACAAACTGCCCTTTCAATTCTTCATAAACATCCTCCCACGCAAGACATTGCTATCATATGGACGCCCGCGCATGCGGGCGTTGAGTGGCAATGAGGCGGCTCATGCCTGTGCTCGAGGAATGACGGGCCGAGCGCAGGCCTCTGATGACGCCTCAGACCACGTGACACCCTTCAGCGCTAGAGATCGTCTTTTGACCTTCCACGACATAACGAATCACTACCGCCTACAGCGTACCATGTACCCCCCCCTTACATCGTGGAGCTACTCGCCACCACGAAATACTATGGCGCCAGTTACAAACCCGAACGTTCCCTACCCCATCTTTCCGCCATCTTATACACCCTGCGAGATATCCCACCCCTTTATGCATTTTCTGCCAACAAAGAGCTAATCTAGACCATATCATGTGGGGGTGTAGTCGGAACCCACCACCTAACTCTCTACACATTAATAGTAAGGAGCAGTGGGAGGCTGCCATGTGCAGCTCGGCGCCCGAGGTCCAGGACCAGATCTTGGATTGGGCCAAGAGGGTAGCGGAGACCTACGCCGGGTAGGCTCCTCTGATCCCTCCACCACCGCCCCTTTCCCTCTTGGGATAAATAAAGTTTTTCTCCTCTGCTTTGATTCGCGAGTGAATGTTTCGCACTTAAACATTATTCTAAGATACCTACGACTAGCCGGTGCTAGAATGAAAATGGGCCACCATCTTATGGATATGCCACTATACGGGCATTAAGAAAAAAAGTTTAACTTTTATACAGAGTGGTAAAGCGCTGCATAGTGCATTCTGCATTTTTTATATCTCATGTTCCCGTAGTTATGTGAAATTGCTTGACAGACGGGCAATGTGGGTGCAAGAAGAAGCATTGCCAATAGAAGAAGGCTGCAAGTAACAGAGACATATAGTGAAAATAAACTTGTTTTCTAGGCATACATCCAGTATGTGAATAATAATTTGAGATTAAGAGCTCTCACGATGCTTGTGATGTCGCATGAAAAACTAGTGAAGGGCGCCTGGCCTAAAACTTTTTACCATTCGCCGAGGACAAGCTATGAAATTGGAGCACAAAGGTTGCGGCGAGGTTTGCATTTTGATGAATAAGATTTCATTCAGTAATTGAAGCGGTGTATTGTGCTTAGAGCTCACTCGGAATCAGACTCACAAAAATATACCTGGACCGGATTCACGCAGACTCACACTCGACTAAATTTTTCAACAGGATTCAATTGGAGTCAAACTCACCGAAATATTACTCACGCGGAGTCATTCAGACTCACGGCTTGATCTGAGTCAGGGAGAGTCTGAGCGAGATGACTCATGACTGAGTTTTCCGCCCTTTAGTACGGGAGAAGTCTTCCAGTGAATTTCGATTCTCTGCTGCCTTTTTAATAGAAGAACTGTTTATGCCAGCCATCGGTTCTAATCCGTCGGCAACAGAAAATTACCCTCATCATGAACCAACACGCGCTACCTTAGTCCTATTCTTCCCTTTTTTTTTATATTCTGCTTCGATTCCTCGAACACGTGTGCTGATTTGTCCGGCGTGTGATGCATTGATTCTGATGGGTGAGAGAATGAGTTCAGATAGAGAGAAAGAGGTACAAATAGAGATACAAATTCTTGGCGAAAACTATCCTGGCGAGGCGGGATTCGAACACGCCTACCTACGATCTCAAGGCGAGTGCTGTAACAACTCGGTAATCTAGGCACGCCATCAGAGTATAAAATAGCCTAACCTGTATAGTGCAGTAAACCAAGGGGATGGGAAAGGCAAGTGAGGCTGAGAAGGAGAGAAATGAAGAGGGAAGGGAGTAAAACGTTGCATAGAAAGAAAGAAAGAGAAAGAGCGAAAAAAAAAAGAAAAAAAAAGGAGAGAAAAAAACTTCCCCATCTCCCGCTAAAGGGGACCATGTGTGGATGCGAAGCAGCGGGGAGATGGCTGGCTTGAGCGGGAGAAACGTCGCCGCTCCCGTTTCGCGGCAGTGGCCCGGGCGCTCATCGCAGCGCTTCACAGCAGAGAGAATGAGGCGCGCTCCGTCATTTTCATACCGCGGAACTACCGCGGAGTATGCAGCTGTCGCACTACCTGTCGTGCACGCCGCTCCGTAGAGGATTCCTAAAGGAGAGAACGGGAGGGCCGTAGGAGAGGAGAGAGAGGGGACGCGCATGCGCTGTGGGGATGCGGGACGCGGGCTCCGTAGAGTAAAGGATTCCCAGAGTAGAGAAAAAGGGGGTGAGCGTAGGAGAGAGGGGAGAGGACGCGCGTGCTCTGTGGGGAGTGTCGGACGCGGGCGCCGCTCCGCAGTAGTAGAGGATTCCTAGAGTAGAGAAAGGGGGTGAGCGTAGGAGAGAGGGGAGATGACGCGCATGCGCTGTGGGGATGTCGGACGCGGGCTCCGTAGAGTAAATGATTCCCAGAGTAGAGAAAGGGGGGTGAGCGTAGGAGAGGAGAGAAAGAGGGGGGAGGGACGCGCATGCGCTGTGGTGGTGTGGGACGCGGGAAGGAGGCTCCACCCAAGGCACCACATTCGTCCGTCGACATCATTGCCTTTCTGCACCGCTTACTGCAGCAGTTTTATTTGTCGGTGCTATCGCACTAGAAGTAGACGGCGGCGAAACGTTGTTGGTGCGCGTGGAAGCTGCACTACTCCGACAACGAGCCGTCACACGCTAACACAAAGAGAAAGGCAAAGGGTATAACTAGAGTGACACATAACTGCGTCTAGGGAGACTCCCTGGTGCTGCAATTTGTTGCTGCTATCGAGACGCTTTCACCATGACCTCCGAGATTGCCCGAGATTGCACGCCGGCGCGAAATCTCGGACGCAATGCTTTAACTGCGTCGTCGACGAATCGTTCTGCATCGGTGCTAGTACGTGTCATGCCGCATTAATTCTCTTCATCGCTCACAGACGGCGGCACCACCCAGCCCCGTCAGCAGAGAGCACCGAGCGAGAGAAAGTGTGTGAGAGATATAATGCGCGTTTGTAGAATCTCCTTCGTCTGCCTATTTAGCTCAGTCGGTAGAGCGTCGGGCGCCTACCATCGTGGGCTGAGCAGTCGGAGGTTCGACTCCGGGTGGAGGAACATTTTTCTAAATGTAATTTTCTTTCTCATTTGGTGGCGTCCATTTTATCAACGTCATATCCGTGACGGAAATACGTCACTAAAGTCTTGGTGGGCCCCGGCATAAAACACTTTCGTGTTAATATGCAACGAGAAATAGACAGCAGGAGAAAGGAAGGGAACAATGACAAAGAAAGATAGAGGAAGCGAGAATATAGAGAGGAAAACAATAGACCTAACCAGTAACAAAGAAGACAGAAAAATAGAGAGAAGAAAGAAAAGGAAAAAGAGAAATGAAGTAAGAAAGAGAAGAATAAAGAGAAATAAAGAAGGCCGCCCAGCTCGGTACTTTCTTCAGGCTTTGCACGACTAGTACGATGCTGCCTTAATTTTAATTTTCTGTGCTTCGTCAAATATAAATAATTTAGCATTCCTGATGAACAAGAGTATTTTTATCACCTTTGTCATGTAGTGTACATGACAAAGTAGATAAAATTACAGTGGAAAACACACAGTCATTTCATATAAAACTTTAATCAATGAGGCCTTCCAGCACTTCACAAAGGTGGTAGGTTAAGAGGCATGTAATGTAAGGCGTCTTCATACATTACTTTTTTTCTTATGACGCAGGAGCACAGCCAACGAGACTCTGAACGCTTACAGTGAAGACGGCAAAGTATACAACTTTATGAACACATCAACTGCAGGTGAGGCCAAATTATCAAGGTTACTCTTTCTTGATGCCTTGCAAGCCTCTTATAGGGGCCTTGAAACACTTTTTCAAGTAGCCATGGAATGCATTCACTAAAGGAGCTTATTGCCTCACGAATACACCACCACAAAAATTTTTAGAATCCGTCGAGTACGAGCGGAGTTACCAAGATTGGTCGTACGCTGCAATTGCATTCTCTCTTCTCTCGTCCCGACGAAAGCGCTGGAAGCTACGCAGGGAGGGATGGCACGGGGAAAAAATACGTCACGCGCACCTCGTGACCTTGAGCACTTTTTTACTTTTTTTTCTTCGAATACGCGGAATTTTCGTGCGATCTCGCGCGCACGCGTGGACAAGTCACGGCCTTTCGCGGTGGCCCCTGTAACGACCGAGCGCGCCATGCTCAAATCAGCCAATGGCTGATACAATGGCTGTGACGAGTGATTTTTGAGCTTGTAACGTCATTTGTCGAGAGAAGAGAAAGCAATTTTTAGCTGACTTTGAGAATTTATTGTGGAATTCCATGCCGCGTGCTACGCTATAATATTTTTCTCGCGTGTTCTTGGGAGCCTCGGCTACCGATCGGCAGCGTTTTCTGATCATGCTCAAAAAGTGTTGCAGGGCCCCTTTAATGAAGTTGTGTTCCTCTAAATGCATCCTTCAAATATGCTTATTCTTCAGTCGCCCTTCCCACTACTTCATTGACGTATACTACTAGCGCCAAATATAAACGGCGGAAGAAAACAAATGCATTAATATTCCAAATATATTGGAATAAGTTTACGTGTGAGACGTTATGAGCGCATTACAATAGCTGATTTTGGTGACCACCTCGTCCGTCACCACCGCCCATCACAGCTCTGGCGCAGAAGAAACGCTCTTTCAAGCTGGAATCGAACCCTGACGCCCTTAATTCTTGTCGACTGGTCTAGCAATGAGCCACGCCAATACTTGAAGCATCTTTAGCAAAAAAATGCCCCCCACCTCCCCAAGGGAATCGTGAGGAAATGCGAATGCATTTCTTGCGCCGACACCGACTTCTGCCATCGCCTTGAGAGGCGCCCAGCCAGCGAACGGTCGAGAGTGAGGCGCGAGCGAACGGGAGAGTGGGGCGCAGGGAGGAGAGAGAGCGAACGGCGAGAGAAGGAGCGGCGAAGCACTCCACCTACCCTCTCCTACACTCTCTCGCACCACATGCTCCGGTTGCTAGGGGCGAGGATAAGCGCGCGCGCCCGCAGCTGTTGCTATGGGAGAGGGAGTGAGAGCGGAGAGATAACACCTGCCGGCGCGCGGACACCTCCTCAACCTATCCTCCTCCTCCTCATCCGCGGACGCCGCCGGATGCGCCTGACATAGCCCGACTAAGAAATGCATTCGCATTTAAAACTGTTAGAGTCATTCTACTCTGCGATGGTGAGGAGCTGGAGGATTGGCAGGTCAAAAAGACCAAAAATGCCCGGTAATTGAGCCAAGAACAGTAAAATTAGCTAAAAGTAGCCACGTGTGCATGAAAACTGCGATGTTTTTATCTTCATGACTAAATGCTAAATCATTTCAGCGAAAATGTAAATAAGTACAGCATGTACCCTTCAAAATCAGAATTGCTGAGATTCAAGCATAAATTGTTCACTTCTGCAATCATTCCGGGTAGGATGACGGAGCTTCTTGCTTTGTTGCATAATGACATCTCACGTGCGTAGCGTGTCTTTTCTTAAAAGAACCTAAAGTAACAGCCCTGTAGGGACCATAAAAATGAATACGGAATCGTTTGCGCTTTACTCGTAGTGCGTGCCTAATCCACAGCTAATTCATTAGACATCCGATTTATAATTTCGATGAGTGAAGAGCGCCTGGCTTGATCCCAAGCACTTTCAATTGGCCCGTTCACTTGCAATTACCGTTTTAAGTCGGGCTGAGTAATACACTTTAATAAAAAGTCGAGTATTTGGGGAGTATTTCTGCCACACAACAATAATCGTCGTCTACTTCGCGTACTTGCCTCGCGTTATCACCACGGTTCCGGCAGTTCGCGGTCACGAACGGCGCGCGCGTTACCCGAGTGACATAGCATTCTCGATAGGAAAGTGGCGAGCGCCGGGTTTTCAGGAAACGAAACGCGAGCAAGTCAGATGACGATTATTGTTGTGTGGCAGAACTACTCCCCAAATACTCCATTTTTTCTTAGAGTGTAGGTTATCTAACCTTGGGATAGCTGCAAAATGAGGCCCCACCCAAGTTTTTGCCGAGTCCCAGCCATGTATTGAAAAATATTTTTCTTTTCTGCAACACAAGCTCTCAATTGAATTTCAGGAGTTGTGAACACTCCTTGGGATGCCGTGTGGTGACACCGTATACTCGAACTCCAACAGCTGCGGCGCACCCCGATATTGATAATTTCCCCCCAAATAGAGGACGAAGAAAGTAGCCAATACGTTTTTTTTTGCCGCTACCAGACTAAAAGTAGCCTAATTAACTTTCGCCAGCGGAGCTGACAGGCGCAAAATCTTGTTTGGAAAACTCGCATTTTCTTTTTGCGCGTTTTCTCGTTTATCAAGACGGTGATATTGCAATTGTAAAATAGTAATTTACTGGCTAATAGAAAAATCGTTTTTTCTCTTTAGTGTTCCTTTACGTTTGCTCCGCATACGTTGTGCATACGTATATGTCCCACATTTTATGTCGAAAAGATTTATGCGGGGCAAGTGGTGAACTTTGTTTGCTTCTTGCATATGGGGCTACTTGATTTATCTGAAACGGGCGAGGTAAAAGTAAATGTGGTATGCGTTTGTGTAGTTAACATCTCGCTATTCGATGCTTTATTTACATTCGTTATTATTTGATATCCCGGAATGTTATTCTGGAATCGCTGTAATAAATATAATATATTGAATTTATACCTCTAACTTATCATCGCAAGTGTGACCGTAGCGGGGAAACGTTTTTCCAAAGTAGGGAAACGTTATTGAGAGCTCTAGCCCTCTTTTAAACGAAATGACTGCGTGGTGTCTCGTTAAAGAGAATCCCTTAAAGAAGTACTGACACGAATTTTAAATGTTTTAGGGTTGTTGCTCTAAATTAAAACGCGGGTGTCGAGAACCATAAAAAAAACCGCCAGGCCTGCGCGGAACGCGGAGCACAGTCACAGCGAAAAAGGGAAGAGTGGCCTTTCTAGAGCCTTTTTAAAACACTCTTGGGGCAACTACTACAAACAAACTTGCATGGTACCCACTACGCCATAAAGCATCATAATTTTTGTGTAGTGGGGAAGCGTCCACTATGCCATTATTCGTCATTCTTCGGAAAAGCGCGGTACCCGCTACACCCTTGTAACGCATTATGTGCACTTGTTGATGCTGTGGCTGACGACGATGAAGAATTATGCCTTAGGCTTTTGTAATGGGTTGGAGCATTGAACGACCCACTCGTTACGCAATTCGCATTGTTTGACGCCTGGTTGTTACTTTGCTGTTCTAAAACGCTTTATTACACATGTTAACGCGATTCCTTACCCGACATTAAGCCGGCATAGCATCAGTTTGCAACGCAGCTTGAAACACCGGCGTAGCTCAGTGGTACAGTACTGGGCTGCCACGCAGGGGACCCGGGTTCGATTCTGTTTCTGTCATAGATATTTTTTAAATGCGAAGCATTTATTTGCGTACTGTAAGCACTTTTGCGTTTCTATCTGCGTATCTATCTATCTATCTATCTATCTATCTATCTATCTATCTATCTATCTATCTATCTATCTATCTATCTATCTATCTATCTATCTATCTATCTATCTATCTATCTATCTATCTATCTATCTATCTAGCCGCCTACGTCTGGGTGCTCTCGTGATGGCCTCCTTAACTTGGGGTAGACCAAAATGTGTATGGGAGGGTAAGAGGTATTCTCGAATATGTCTGGCTGGTCAAGACATGAATAACATGAAAATCCCGTCGCGTACGTCGTCAAACTCATTTCTCCAGACATGTGTGGCTCATACCCGTATACCACGGGCAGCGGAATGCGGGTATGCGCCACAGGACTTTGACAATTTATATCTACCCAGGAACGGCGAGAACAGGTATTGCTAATTTAAATACGAGTCAGTCAGTCAGTCAAGAACTTTATTTAAAGGTCCTGAGGAGCTTAAGCTGCCGCGCGATCCATGAGGGGACACCCTTGCAGCCGCTACCGTAGGCGACGCCCTAGTCGGGGCGGGAACGTGGAGGCGTTCCGCCAGTTCTTGGGCCCTCTGGACTGCCTTTAGTTGGTGGTGGAGCTCAGAGCTCCTGAGTGCCTCTTCCCAGTCGGACTCACTGGTGAGAGGTCCCTGAGGTAACGCGGGACATTGCCAGAGCATGTGCGAGAGTGCACTATTAACTTCTGCACAATCTGGGCATTGTGGAGTGATGTCCGAGTTGTAAAGGCTGAGTCGGGCCCGTGATGGGTACGATCTCGTTTGTAGCATGCGAAAGGCGACCGCTTGCGCGCGTTCGAGCTTTGTATGTGGTATGGGGTATTGGCTTCTGCCGAATCGATAGTGAGATGTTGTTTCGTGATAGGTTAGTAAGGGGTCATTGAACTGTATATCTGGGCCCAACTCTCCTGTGGCTGATTGATCGTCGCGGCGGGTCAGTTCTCGCGCTCGGTCATGAGCCATTTCGTTGAGGTTGGGTTGCCTTGAGTGGATGTCCTTTCCCATGTGAGCAGGGAACCAAGAGAGGTAGTGCGAGCCCGTGTGCTTGCGTGTTTGTAAAATGTGGGCTGCTTCACGCGCGATATTGCTGGTTTCGTAAGCCCTAATGGCGGCGCGGATGTCCGTGAAAACGCTGGTGTGTGAGGGGTCGGTCATTGCTAAAGCTATGGCGACCTGCTCGGCTATGGCGCTCGTTGCTAGCCTAACCGAGGCGGCTGAGCGTAGGACTCCGTCGCAGTCTACTACCGCGAGTGCAAAGGTGGAGGAGTTACCATATTGCGCCGCATCGACGACTACGGTTGAGTCGCGGTTCGCGGCGGTGCGGTCGAGGATCGCACGAGCGCGGGCCAGGCGTCTGCCCCTGTTGCGAGAGCGTTAAGAAAAACTGACATCGGTGGCGTTGACACTGGTAATTTAAAGGCGACAGCGTTAAGAAAAACGAATATCGGCGGCGTTTACGCGAGGAATACAAATAGAAATCAGTGTCCCAGCAGGGATCGAACCCAAGTATTCTGCGTGGCAATCAAGCATTCTACCTCAGAGCCACGTCAGGTCTCGAAACTGCTTTGGAAGAACACCCTATGTAGACGTAATGTTGGTGAAACGTATATTGTGGTTACAGTGCTGGCTATCTAATTTTATAAACATTACATACGTACTCCTATGACGAAGGAGTCATGTCGGCTTAACGTCAGTTGTATACTTAAGCGCCATCCACTGTTGTTGGTTTACGCAGCCCTATCCAGGGCTCCCATCCTTGCAAGCACAAGCTCTACATATCAGCTTACGGCTTCTGGTGTTGGCAATACCCATGTTTCTGTCGGCATCGTTACACAATTGTAAACAACTGGTTATATGAAACATATGGGACTGTTTAACAAGTCTGTGCGTGCAACATTTGTAAATATCTTTAGCGTCATTTCATGACGTTTCGCTGAATGAAAAAAAAAATTACAACCCAGTCACCTTACCTCCGGATGCTTCGCATAACATCGATTCCCATGGTACTTGGGATCTGCCTAATTTTTTTTATTTTAGGGGCGAAGCTCCTCTTAGTCTAACCTTGTCCCGCGTCAGGCGTAACCAGCAGTATCTCGTGATAATGATGACGATGACGCTGATGACCATGAAGAATAAGCGCGTTCCAGACCACCTCTAGTTCCCATCGTGTGCACCGAGGAAGCAGAGCGTCCCGCAGGCGGTGTGGCCATCTATGTAAAGAAAAAAGAATGGAGGGTTTTGAAACAGATGGTACGGAACGGCTCAACACACAAAGAGGCGGCTGATGTTGTAAGAAATAAACAGCGACGCTCGCGTCAGCGACGAACGTCTAGGGCTACTGCTGCCCAACCTGGACGGGTAACGCAATCTTCTACTCCGACGGACCACGAGCCTCCCCTTAAGCGAGAGTTTCCACCACTGGCCCCACCACCACCGCCCAATGCATCACAGTCGGAGAGCCGAAAAGGTGTAGGGGCTTCGAAAGCTGCGGCGGAGGTCGCGTGGCCCTCACTGCCATCATTGCGCACTCATAAAGAGCCGGTGCAGAATGCCCCGCAATGTACATCATCGTCCACAGATGGTGTCCATGACGAAAACCGACAAGTCCTCGCTTTGTTGAAGTCTCTCATGACCACGATGCGCACTCTCCTCAACGCCATGACAACTTCATCAGCTCAATGCGCACTGCAAGTTCTGGATTCCTTGGAGCCAGTCCTTGCAAGCCTTTTTTGAACATTTTAGACAACCGCAGAGGAACTGGTCTCGAACGCTTGAGACCAGTTGTGACTGTCTAAGTGTGCGGGGTGAACGCTGACATGTGTGTGCGCGCATCACTTGTTCTCGCTTTCCTTCTTGCTTTCTCTCTTCTTTTCCTCCCCTTTTCCCCTCCCCCCGTGTAGGGTAGCAAACCGGGTATAACCTGGTTAACCTCCCTGCCTTTCCTTTGCCTCTCTCTCTCTCTCTCTATGTAAAGCAGAACACTGTAGTACAATAAGGCCGTCCACAACCACTACAGTCACTAGAGTCATGGCCGAGAGCATAGAGGGGCAGCTTAGCAATGGCTAGGCAGGTGGTGTCTGTCGCCCAGGTTGGCTCCATTCCTTGATCTTGCTTGGATGTGCTTGCGGGCAGGGTGTCGGAACGAAATGTTTTTCGTTACGGTTTTAGTTTCGTTCCACCGCAAAAAGTTCCGTTCCGTTTCTGTTCCAGAACGAAAAAAAAAGTTCCATAACGGTTCGTAACGTTATTTATTTGTATGCGAAATTCTGAAGTTAGAGTAACGATAAAAATACACTAAAAGCTCGTTAATTCGAACTCGGTTAATTCGAACTGACACAGCCCTATGTATTTCTATGGGGAAAACTCCCGATAATTCGAACGCGTCGGTAGCTACTACGGTTAATTCGAACTGGGAGCCCCCCGGCTTTCGTCCCTCCTCGCAGAAATTGTCCCAGACTGATCACCAAAATTACACACTACTTTCATCTGCGTAAAACAAGTGTAGTGATTGATTTCCATGTATGCTTTTATGGTTGTAAATGTCATCTGTCTGCTGCTCCTGCTGCTGTATGGGTGGCTCGGCCCAGTCAGGCAATGTTTGCTTTTAGCCGTGTCTCCTTGGACAATTTCAATATTGTTCTAAATAAACTAAGAAAGAGAGACTTTAAATTTTGATTGTGTTAACTCCGCCATGTTAATGAACGTGTTTTGGAGCACAAATAGCTTCATATATTTTGGCATTAAGGCTCACTGCTCACGTGAATGCAAGTCGCTGCTTGTTTCTGGCGTATCACTGACTGATCAACAAATTTTGTTCGCTGTTAGAGCATGAACTTAATTTACGAAATTGCCTGCCACAAACGTGTAGTATCGCCTAATTTGCAAGAACGAGTCCGGGTGGCTTTTCTGGGTTCTTCCGCACAGTGTGGCGCGATGTCTGTTCATTCTAGCGCCTGCCCGTTAATTCAAACTCCGCTGAATTCGAACAATTTTATAGTCCCATTAGAGTTCAAATTAACGAGCTTTTACTCTGTTGGATTTGTCGTATAATTACTCACGCTCCTCTTAAGAAAGTGGGACAGGGCTAGAACACGTTCTTAAGAGGAGCACAACTAACTGCACCACGAATTCCTACAAATCATCGCAAACCAGTGCCCTTCTAAGTTATAGGAGACTTTTTGAAAAGTGAATTACGAATATTTTGAGCACGCTCAATACTTTGCGTCAAGGGGAGTGAGTTGATCTCAGAAGCAGCCCGTCATCGATTGTACCTCTCATATGCGAGACCACCGTTCATATAAAACAAACTTGCGCGCCGAGAATGCCCTCTCCACGCTATAAGGTGTCGCGGGCACACGAAAGTCCACTTGAGTTATTATAAACATCTCTGGTTGCCAGTTGCCACTGTTCTCGTTTTTCACACAATTTCAACTCATCTTCACTTTGGAATTCTTGCCTGGGGTATGCGCTAGTTCTGTACTCCGAGATGTGCATTATTGCTCACGTTGCATGACCTCAGTTGTTCCGGACTGTCAAGTTTCCGAGTGAAACGAAAAACGATAAAAAAATTTCGGTTTCTCTCCGGAACGAAACGAAATAATAGATAACGTTTCGGTTACGTTTTAGTTCCGGTAAAAAATATCGTTTTTTTCGTTTTTCGTTTTCCGTTTTCGTTCCGTTCCGATACATTGCTTGCGGGACTTAGTCCATCCCTACTTCCCACGTCCTACAGCCCCCCCAGAGCATGCGCGTCCCCTCCACCTCTCTCTCCTCTCCAACACTCACCCCCCTTTCTCTCCTCTAGCAATCCTCTACTGTACGGAGCGGCGCCCGCGTCCTACACCCCTCCAGAGCATGCGTGTCCCCTCCCCCTCTCTCTCCTCTCCAACGCTCACCCCCTTTCTCTCCTCTAGGAATCCTCTACAGTACGGAGCGGCGCACGCGTCCCCTCTCTCTCCTCTCCTACGCTCACCCCCTTTCTCTCCTCTAGGAATACTCTACTCTACGGAGCGGCGTCCGCGTTCCACATCCCCACAGCGGATGTGCGTCCTCTCCTCTACGCTCACCTCCTCTCTCGCCTCTAGGAATCCTCTACGGAGCCATATAAGAACCCCCTATCCCTCCACTTCACCCACCATAAAGCCGTTATGATGAAGGGGGACCGAAAGCCACGTCTAGCTACCATTTACGAATAAATAAAATTTCTTGTATATATACACACAGTGTTTGTCACGTCTTTGATGATATACTGGACGAAAATTCACGGAAGATTCACGGTTTACCGATGAACCTCCAGAGCTTCGCCCACTCATCATCATTCACTCCGTGGATATGCTGTGATTTTTTGTTCTTTTCTTATTTCGAGCGATAGTGGTTACGGACACTGGAGGTGGCGGCGGACAACTACGGCGCGAAAACGGCCCTTGTTGTGAACAGGTTTCGCTGTAAAAGAGCGTCGTGGTGCTTGGCAATGCACCGAATATATTAGGGGCGAAGCTCCTTAGGGTGTGGGTCTGTCCCTCCTCTGTAGTAGTAGTAGTAGTAGTAGTAGTAGTAGTAGTAGTAGTAGTAGTAGTAGTAGTGATAGTAGTAGTAGTAGTAGTAGTAGTAGTAGGTATGTAGGTAGGTAGCCACGTGTAGTGGAATGTACCCACTCCACGTGATAAAGATGGCGACGACGCAGTATAGTGGAATGTACCCACTACACGTGATAAAGATGACGATGACGCAGAATAGTGGAATGTACCCACTACACGTGATAACGATGAAGTATAAGCGCGTTCCAGTGTAGTGGAATGTACCCACTACACGTGATAACGATGACGATGACACTGATGACCATTAAGTATAATCGCGTTCCAGACCACACATTCTCTTTCTGCCATGGATGAAAACGATAGAGCTTCGCCCACTCATTATCATTGACTTCGTGGATATGGCGTGATTTTTTTAGGGGCGAAGCTCCTCTTAGTCTAACCTTGTCCCGCGTCAGGCGTAACCAGCAGTATCTCGTGATAATGATGACGATGACGCTGATGACCATGAAGAATAAGCGCGTTCCAGACCACCTCTAGTTCCCATCGTGTGCACCGAGGAAGCAGAGCGTCCCGCAGGCGGTGTGGCCATCTATGTCAAGCAGAACACTGTAGTACAAAAAATTGAAGGACACTTTGTACATTCTAAAGTGTGTTCGGCGAAAGCGTGTGGCCGTTCCACTGACTATGCCATGTCTTTTTTTTCTTTTACACTCTCAGTGGGATAACACACAAAGCGAATGTGTGCTTGTTTTCTTTTTTAATTTTTTTACCGCGAGTCGCAGCGAGACGCGAGACTAATCTTCCTCCGTTCGCATGCGCTAGTATTTTCTCGCGCTTTGTGCATTGTGCAAACGCCACAGCGTTCCAGCGCTTATATTGACGGGCCCTTTGTAAATTCGAAGGTGTATTCCGTGAAGGCCTCTGTCCATTGAGACGGCGTCGGTCAGAATGATTGCAAACGCTGGGCACAGCGAAGCTACGCAAGCAAAGAGCGAGCGCTGTAGAGTCCGACGCGACCGGCGTCCGTTTGCGCATCCCGGCGGCCACCTGGCTCCGTGCCAGAGCTCGGATGGACGGGACGGATGGACATGGACGGACGGACGGACGGACAGACAGACAGACGGACGGACGGACGGACGGAGAGACAGACGGACGGACGGACGGACGGAGAGACAGACAGACAGACAGACGGACACCGGACGGACGGACGGACACTAAACGGACGGACGGACAGACGGAAGGACGGACACCGGACAGACGGACGGACGGACACCGGACGGATGTACGGACACCGGACGGACAGACGAACGGACGGACGGACGGACGGACACCGGACGCCGGACGGACACCGGTTGGATGTGAGCATGAGACATTAAAGGCTTTCGCCTTAATAAGGCCGTCCACCACCACTACAGTCACTAGAGTCATGGCCGAGCGCAGAGAGGGGCAGCTTAGCAATGGCTAGGCAGGTGGTGCCTGTCGCCCAGGTTGACTCCATTCCTCGATCTTGCTTGGATGTGCTTGCGGGGGCTTAGTCCATCCCTCCTTCCCGCGTCCTACACCCCTCTAGAGCATGCGCGTCCCCTCCACCTCTCTCTCCTCTCCAACGCTCACCCCCCTTTCTCTCCTCTAGCAATCCTCTACTGTACGGAGCGGCGCCCGCGTCCTACACCCCCTCCAGAGCATGCGTGTCCCCCCCCCCCCCCCCCCCCCTCTCTCTCCTCTCCAACGCTCACCTTCTTTCTCCCCCCTCTCTCCCCTCTAGGAATTCTCTACGGAGCCATATAAGAACCCATATCCCTCCACTTCACCGACCATAAAGCCGTTAAAATGAAGGGGGGACCGGAAGCCGCGTCTAGCTACCATTTTCGAATAAATAAAATTTCTTTTATATATACACACAGTGTTTGTCACGTCTTTGATGATGTACTGGACGAAAATTCACGGAAGATTCACGGTTTACCGATGAACCTCCAGAGCTTCGCCCACTCATCATCATTCACTCCGTGGATGTGCTGTGATTTTTTTTAAATACCGCTAGCTTTAAACAGGAATGTCGGTTTCAGTATTGAGAGGGTGGCTTCGCAGTGACGTATCAAGAGAGGTCTGACGTCAAGGGAAGACCGGAACTCGCGACATACTAGCAACAGCTGCCTGTTTGCTGTCAGTCGCACGTGGTTCACGTAAACAACGATGAGTGAATTGTCGTCCAGAGACTCTGACAGTGATTTCTGCAGTTTAGGCTGCATGCAGGACGCAAATGTCGCAAACCCAGTGAACTGTGTTGACTTGTCGTGATAATGATCATTGCGGTGGGGCTGGCTTGGAGACGGTGGGCGACGAAGTTTAAAATCAAAGTAAAATATTTTGACGTGTTGTCTGGCTCCAATCTGAGGAGAGCAATGACAGCGCACACCATGGAAACGAAAGACGTCCCTTTTGGGATGCCTCAAGATCGTGTCAGTACTCTTTTAAAGGCACATTCATTTTCGATGGCTCCGTGTTCCCAGTGATCATGGGACGCGAGATGGACATGCACAGCCTGCTTTGTGTGCGCACATTGTTGATGTCTGAGCTTTCGCATTGTTCCGCCACATCAGAAGTCTTAAACTCACCTCAGCTAACGGGCCGCATTGAGGACAATTTACTTCCGCAAGGGCCACGACAGAGACAAAGGTAAAAGTAGGGGTGGCAGGGGGGGAGGGAAATGGGTTGTACAAAATGTCAGCTATAGCGCTGTCACTTAAACGAAGGCCTTTCCCATATCTCATATATGGGTCATTTTTGAAAGGGAATTGGCGGCATGATTCCATCAATATGTCGATACATATCTCCAAAATGACTAAATTTCAGAATCGGCGTCTAGATTTCAGAGTTTTATTTTACGGTTGTGTATCAACACTTTGTGACCGCAGGGGTTGCCTCACGAAGCAAATACTTTTAGACATGTCGTGCCGTATCTCGAGAACGTACTTATAAAGACCGACACGACGAAAACCTGCCTCCTCAGTCATATTCGCCTGGAACGTTGGTATGGCGTCGCGTTCCTTCATCTGCTCCTGGCCTTTCCACAAAGCTACCCTCTTAGTACGAAGGTCCCTACCGTGCCATACGTCAAGCCCCCCCCCCCGGTCAACTATAACATTGAGCCAGTTCAACTATCGACGGACGGCCGCCTTCGCGGCCGCAAGAGCGATACTGTTCACGTCGATCGACTGAAGCCACGCTATGATTCACCAGTCGTACCTGTCCCTTAGGTCGCCAGGATGGCTCTTTTCTGCGGCGGAGTGACTTGTAGCATGGCCAAGCAGAAGATCGCCACTGACCGGGCCGCCCACGTCATGGAACCACATGAACTCATGAACGCATAGCGCAGTGGGGTCGTGCGGAGACCGTGGGCCGTATGTGCCCGAATCCCTTGGTCGAATAAAGTTTTATTTCTCTCTTGTAGCATGGATATACGGCACAGGCGGGAGCACCAGCGAAAGAAGAGAACGAGGACTGTTGTTGCTGCTCTCGCTTGCTCGACTTGAACCGCTGACCGGCTTCGCCGGGTGGTAATTTTCTAATAAACGCGTCACTACAGTGTACTAGAACGGTTCTAGTACACTCTGGCGTCACTGGCTCAACGGTAACGCATACCATCAAAATTAACAAATGAGACAAAGACAGTCATTTCCGGGCCGCGTGCTTGAGGCCCCTGAGCTATATATAATGCGAGAGAGAGATGATACTGCCGCAACAGCGTTGAAATCTGCAGAAATAGCACAGATCTACTAAACAAGGTGTGAGGGGCAATATATATTCGCTTGACAAAATATCTGGCTTGAAAAACGACAATTGCAAAATCCGTGCCGAGTGATGTCCTCTTCCTCGAGCTATATTCATGCAATGAGTAAGCGTCGATAAGCTTATTCGCGCCTTTATTGCCAAACTGGAACGAACGCCGAAAATAAGTCGCAAATCGCTTCGTCCACCTTCTGCCAGTCCTACCAGCGTAGTCGAATGTCCACCTTCTACCGGTACAACATGGTTAGAAAGGCATACACCATTATAATATAAAAAAAGGGCACTGTGCAAACCACGCATGACATACAGTGCTGAAAACTGCAAGGGGAAGCTCCCAAAGAGAAGTTTTAAAAATGATATTGAAGAGTGGCATGACATTGGGCAACTAGAGAAATAAAGGGATGAGCTGGACAGCTTTGTTCAATCTGCAGCGGTCCACATACACATCCTAAATTTGCGCCATTGGTGGAAGTTAAAAACAACTGTCGACGCCTTCCCAATTACGCAAAGCGGATGTTGTGCGCCCCTGCGGCTAGCGCAAGCAGTGGATCTTTGGCCCCCCCATGGCCCTTGCGCCCCAAAACCCCACTAAGCAAGCGCGAGCAGTGCAAGGAACTTTAGCGCGGCAATATATTCGATGCAACCGCGCGCCGGAATCCTTAAAGTCGGAATCTCTTGAGAATTTGATTTTTGGCAGATTAATGTAAAAAAATAAACTATATATTATGCCACAGAAAGCTTATAAACTGTACTTACTAGCAGTGGTGGGATGCATATGAAAAAATTGCTATGACAAACAGTTTTTTCTTCCTTATGACTGCTGATACGTATTGCTGAAAACGTAGAGAACGCGATTCGTTATAACTTTTATCTAGGTTAGTGCATTTACACAAATTTGGCTTTTTTCCTCTATTTCTGCTGCGGTAACAAGGTGCTGCTGAAAACAGGTGCTACATATTGAGAAGGTTGTGCGATGGGCTCAGTCGTTATAGCATGCTTTAAATATTAACAGACAGCGCAATCAAAACAAAGTGAGGACATAATTCTGTTCTTTTCTCATCTGTCAATTGCGCTCCCTATCGAAACTGAACTCGTGCTGCAAATCACTTTCCTGGCTACAATATCTGATACAAAACGTCCTTGATGATTGTAATTGTATTTACAGAAAAAATAGGTGCAGCACACCGCTGCCAAATCCAGTATGTCCGCTCAACTGTTTCCGCCGTGAGCCCCTTTTTACAAGAAATTACCATAGGTTAAATCATAACTGTTTCGTGAAGCATGCGCCAACAAAGCGTAGATATTTACCACTTAAAACAACTTGCTGTAGTAATAATAGTAATAATAATAATAATAATAATAATAATAATAATAATAATAATAATAATAATAATGCTTATTTACCATCAGTACAGAAATAATGATGGAGGGGGTGGGAAAACAAAGCGACGATCCGCTTGACAGAGTTCCCACTCCCGTGAAGGTAGCAGCAGCGGGGCACAAAAAAAAAATTAAAAAATTAAAAGTAAAATACAGTTCTATACATGTGTACAATAACAGTGATGTGTATTAAACCAACGTGACAAACGAAAAAAAAAAAAACAAAAAAAAACACACACACATACAGAGCATTACCACTTGCTCCTAGAAAAGAAAAAAAATATCATACATATCCATAAATAACACTACATATATATATATATATATACGCACATACGCAAGCATGCATTTACACACAAACATCCATACATAATCGCGCAGATATAGAATCATTAAGAAAAATAAAAATAAATAGAATAGGCTCAACTGCTGTAGGAGGATGTGAGTGAGGAAGAGTCATTACTGATTTCTCTGTGCTAGAAATTTTCGTATTCCCAGGTTATCGATTTCCGGAAAACTAATGTGCGCGTCGATGAGCTGATTTAATATGAATGACAACTGGTAGTGGAGCATATGCCGTCCATAGTTCGTGCGGGTAGCCGGTATAATCCAGTGTGATTTGTGGCGGTGTGGGTAATCAGACTCAAACAGTCTTAAAGAAGCGAGACCGCGTAAGCTGCCCTGGTGTTTTTTTTTTTAAATCTACTTTATACATTCATAATAGTCTGTAGTGGTATAAGTTGAATATATTAAGGATGTCTTATTGCACAAAAAGATCCCTTGTATGTCCGTAAGGCAATCCATAAACTACCCTTAGAAGCCGTTTTTGCACAACTGATATTTTTTTTGTAGATTTGATTTAGTGGTTATTCCATGTTCGGGCAACACCACCTAGACTATTGGCTCGGGCCCCTGTCGGGCCCTGATCGGCGGTCGGGCCGGGCCGGGCCGGGTAGGCAAAATTTTTTATTGGGCCCGGGTCGGGCCCGCGTTTTTCTTTCGAGTCACCGGGCCGGGTTCGGGCGGGTAAACTTGAACGAGTTCGGGGCCCGGGCTGGGGCCGGGCCGTGAGTCATGGCCCATGCAGTGCTCTAATTTATATACCCCATTTACCGCTGGTGGTACGACGATCTCGGGGAAATTTCAGGGTGTTCTCTGCATTACCAGTGAAGTGGCGCGAATGGCGCGCTCGGCGCCCTGCTCATGGCGATGCATGCGCTAGTCTCCAACGCGTAATCTGCCCTACGGGGCGTAGTGGCCCGTGCGGACGCGCTTATCTCGTGACGTGGGTGGTTTGTACGTCGTTTGCTTTCACAGTATGTTTGCGCCGAAGTTACGGAGAGCACGAACGTAGCTTCGCTCGCTGCAGCAGCAACATTTGCGAAATGAGCGCGCTATTCACACGCAAAGTAGTAACCGTGACTGTTGTTCGCGCTCGTTCTGTGTATACTTGTGCGTTCGTTTCGTGCGTCCTTCTTTGTGTATACGAGCAGCGCCGTTTAAGTGTCGAGCTGTGACAGTTATTTTTGCGCGATCATCTAGTCTATGTTCTTTTCGTGCGTCCTGTCGGCTTGAGCAGCGCGCTGTAGGTTTCGAGCTGCTTCCCTTTTAGGGAACGCTCAGCTTCTTTACTACAGACACTGTTTGTTGGCCTAGTTGGTACTTGCTTAATGACATATTTAGCCGCGTAATAGCACATACACAAAGCAACCCGTCTGCCCTGTACCCGTGCCGCCCGTCCTGTCCTTGTCTGCTTCCCTTTCTTCGCTTGACATTACAATTTGTTATTATAGCATTCATTGGTTTGCCTTCACCCTTGTGGCGAAACAATCCACAATAAACGCTCAACTACCTCTGTGAAGACACGTTTCACTTTCGTATTATACCGATTGCTATGACAGAGGGATCAGCCATGTTTTTTTTCTTCCTCTCTCTATATCATTTTCTCTTATGTCTCTGTTTAATCTATGCCTTTTTTGTCTCCGTCTATTTATATTTCTTTTTCCGTTTAGGTTTTCTTTGTCTTTCTCGATCTCTTTATCTTTATTTCTCTTTCTTCCCTTTCTTTCTCTCTCTATTTATTTCTCTCCATTTCTTTCATTCTCTCTCCTCTCTTTCGTCTCTAGTCGCGCTTCCATTTCTTTCTAGTTCTTTCTTGCTTTCTAGGCTACGCTTTTTCCTTTCTTTCTTTCTTTTTTGCTTTCTTTCTTCCTTTCTTTCTTTCTTCCTTTCTTTCTTTCCTTCTTCCTTTCTTTCTTCCTTTCTTTCTTTCTTTGTCTTTCTATTCCCTTTCTGTCTCTTTATTTTTTGCCTTTCTATGTATGCTGTTTTACTCTCTCCTCCTTTCCCTCCTCCTCCCCCTCACTTCCCTGTGCTATGCTCTGCTAACACGCCTTGATAGCCGAGTGTAACGACCCGCCTACCCTTCGGATCTTGGGTAGGCGGGTTGCAATCCTACCTCGCCAAGAAATTTTTTGCGCCACGTATTTGTCTTTTGAACTCGTTCTTTCACCCATTAGAGTTATTGCATCCCACGCCGGACAAATAGGCGTAGTGTCACCTGGTAGCGAAGCGGAAGAGAAGGAGGAGGACGAAGAGGAAGACAGTAAGCGGGCGCACGCGTTTGGGGAGCGAGCAGAAGATGAAGAAGGCCGATCATGATGATGATAGTTTTACTGATTAGTCCGCATGGCCTGAAGGCAATTCTAACTGCTCCGCTGTTAAAATCTCGCCCAGTGTCCACGGCAGCCACTTTAAAGCGATTACCTACCATAAACACTGTGGTGGCTTATCGGATCGCCTCGGTCCCTGGGTCCTACGCTTGCAGGAAGACGATTATGATGTCGCCTACAGGTATAGAAAAAAAATTACCAAAGGCGTTCATGCGGTATCTCGGCACTCTGCGCAGCCATGATAACTAACCACCGCTTCTTCTCACCGAGACCACTTTAGCCATCGGAAAGCATAGTTGGCTAAGATCCAGCAGCCCATCAGTCCATTTGTGCACCTGCGCGTCGACCCCATATGGCCACAGTATACTTAGAATACTGTAGGATTGGGCGTGTTGGTACAACATAATTTTGAGTGCTAATCAGCGCAAGTGACAAGAGGGGACAGAAGAGCGGACACAGAGCAGTTCTCTGTGTCCTCTCTTCTGTCCCCTCCTGTCGGTTGCGCTGATTGGCACTCACAATCACAGTATATTAGTACGTGTGGAAGGAACGTATGACATCGTCGACAACTTAATCAATTCAAGGATCACAGGAGGGCTTCATATTGTTACGTCTATGACGTCGGCTGAAAACCAGTGTGTAGAATGGAACGAAAACGAAACACAAAAAAAATTCGACTGGACGAAAAACGTAACCGAAATGTTATCTGATATTTTGTTATGGAGCGAAACTAGAATATTGTTATCGGCTTTTGGTTCAAGGGAAAACTGAGCAATTAGGAACAACCGAGGTCATGCAATTTAATCATAATTCCATATCTCAGACAGTGATTCGAAATTGAAGATGCATTGAAATATCGGGAAGAACGACTAGAATGGAAACCAGAGCTGTATCTATTAACGCAAGTGGCCTTGGTGTGCCAGCCACACAGGCCAGCGTGAAGAGGGCATTCTTCGCTGGAGTTCCATTTCATCGAAAATAATGCTCGGCACTTTGCCCAGCCGTACGTGGTGCCACGTTACGTTTACCTTTGCAGTGATCCGAAGGCGGCTTATACCATGGTACGCGTTGGTTCCAATTGCTCCGGTTATGGTTTCGAGCGCTGCTCCCATGGCACATATCTAGTGTGTCCTCCACAAAGAAAGCGATAAAATTCCAATAAAAAAGGTGTCCGGTTGGGAAAACCTAGGGATGCATGTTAAAGGTGTCTCTCTTTGTAACCCTCACTTCGATGATGACATTGCCTAGGTGAGTAACTCCGGGGACGAATTGCAAATCATGATTAATGAACGCGAAAAGGAAATCAGAACGGTAGGTCTCGAAGTTAATATGCAGGAAACTGATTCTCAACAGTCTTGGAACTAGGCAGCGCTTTGTAATAGGTAACGAGGCTCTGGAAGTGGTAAAAGGAATACGTCTGCTCAGGACAGGCAGTAACCGTAGAGCCCACCATGATAATGAAGTAGCTAGAAGAACGCATTTGGCCGACACTCTGAAACCATGAATTATAGTTTATCACTATACCCCTCAAGAGAAATGGTTGCATATTCCCGGTACTTACCTTACGGAGCAGAAACATGTTGGCGTGCAAAGAGGATTCAAATTAAATTGAGGACGACCGAAGGAGTCACGCAAAGGAACATAATAGACCTGACGCGTTTCATAACACTCTCTTGGTGTGAGTGCTACAACTCAGCGACGTACCATCATTTTCCCTATATGTCATCGTCGCTTGTGCAACTTCTTCGCCTGTCCCAATGGTGTGTAATACCACGAGCTCTCCTGAGTAACACCGTTCTTCGTTGCACAAAAAGTTATGCCTGTTATTATTACCCCGCGCAGGTCGTGCGCAGTACAACTTTTTATTCACAAATAACGGATGCGCCATTGTTGAAGTGATATACAGCAAGAACAATACAGGTAAGTGTTTTCACGTTTTGAAATTGCAAAGTGATTGGAATTTTCGCCTTAACAGCGGTAACCAGTGTCACGTGTAGTTTTGGATATGTTTCAATGTTCCACTTTTCAGCATTTGGTGATTACTGGAAATATCATTACTTCATGGAAAAAGCAATCTACCTCATTTGACTTGTTTAATAAGCTCTGTGTGGTATCATGGTTATGGCGATTATTATGAACGCTGATATTCAGCATTAAAATCCGCATTGCAGATTGTTTTCCGCGTATTTATTGGGGCCTAAGAATAAGATAACTCGGATAAAATATGCAACACAGCCGGAACTATTGGTGGGGCCAGCAACCTGGGGCAGTTATTAATTAGCGTGGCGCCCAGCTTTAAGTATTGTTTGTCTATTTCATTCACAGAACGTGAATTTATTCACACATGGTTTTGTTTCGCACTTCTTGAAAAAACGTGTACGGGTGTAACTCATTAACTGCACCTGGAAATAAACTTTTTTTCGATCATATAATTTTTACTAGTTTACACTCCTTGGTGCAGTTATTCGATCCCGAAAGAGGGCTGGAATTAGTGGAAGCGTTCTATCATTCCGAAATCCGCGAATAATATTGATTTGTGGGATGATACGAAGAATCTCAAAAGCCATAAGCTAGATACACTAGTATAGTTGTATTGCCCTGTTTCAAAAGCCTGAGTGATTGGGGATTGTTAATAGTTACAAGAGGCAGCGCTGACCTTATATTTGCGAGATACATGTGCGAGCATGAATGGATCCTGGGAAATGGTGGTAGCAGGGGTGTCGCTCGCGCAGCAACTGTGATCTTTGATTCTGAGGGCGTGGTGCGATCGCTGGAGCGCGCGATCTCGACAGGCATCAGTAGACGGCTCGTATACCCTTCTACGTGCTGCGCTCTCAACGAGGAGGGACTGTGCGAGAAGCGCATCTCTACATAAAGCGGCCGGTATTCTCTTACGCGAGTATTTTGTAGAGTTACGTGAGATCGAATCCAAAATAGTTAGCTGCCAGTCTTACTTTGTATAACATTAGAAAATTTTTATATCGCATTCATCGCTTCACTCTGGCGGTGAAACTGCGAGTTTTTTCTAGCAAGATATTCGTGTAAATTTAATAAGTATCGATGGTTTGACAGGGCACATAACTTCCGAAAAGGTACTCTAACGCGCAAGCCGCTTGAAACTTCACAAAACCCACAGTTAAATGCTAAGGAATACACCAATAGGGGTAGAAATGTAAATTGTAAGATAAGCACACGTACCAGAAGTTGAACATTAGAGGTATCAGAAATTAGATGATACGCTTATTGGGGCTGCTAATATGCACATACTGTAAAGGAAGAAATAGACGGGAGGAATGAACAGGGTTTATAAAGGTTGCAACAAGCAAAATTCAAAGATTTTCGCACAGTTTCAAGTCCCTATAGGAGGTTTTTTGAGGATGCGAAGAAGCATACCAAGTAGAAATATTTCGCTCTAATGATCTGAAACAAAGAATATGGGTAGCTGGTCACCTTAGGAATGCAAATTTTTGGATCAGAAAGGTCCAGTCTTGATCACATTAGATTATTAACATGAACAAAACTGAACAGCATTATAAAAGCTGGTTGGAAGACGTTTCGTATTAGATACATGATTTGTTTCAGTTGCCCCGCTTTACTTTTTAACACGCAAAGTGTTTTATCCCTAGGGCCCACCAGGAACTTCACACACGTGTTTCCATCACAGATATTCGTCAGTAAAATACAGATGACAGAGAAAAACCAAAAGAAAAAGTTCGGGCAGATCCCACGCACTGTGGGTATCGATGTAATGCGAAGCAGCCAGCTAAGCTGCATAGATAATTTTGTTTGTCTTAGAGGGAAATGAAGGCATTCATGTCATGACATTTAGTTCATTATATGTCACATCTCTGTCATGCACGCGTGCTTGTACAGTCTGGCATATACCATGCTAATGAAACGTGCATTGTGGTATATACAGTGGATGTTTGTAACACACTCATCTCATGCCATAGCAAGTTTGGTTTATACCCAGCTAACGAAATGGACGGAAGCACATCATGAGCATGGCATGTGCATCATGCCGTGCAAAGCATTCACAGCATTATTTACACATTAAGACCCATCATTTATGCTCGCCATGCAGTCACGCCACGCAACGCTTTTTTTTGTATATCAATCTAGCGAAACGGCCGATAGCGCACCATGAGCTTGGCGTTTAAATGACGCTGTACATGTCATTCATATCATTATTTTTATGTTGACACCTGTCATTTACGTTCGTCATGATGTCACGTCGCCCAATACCTATTTTGGCGTATATCGAGCCAGCGAACCGACCGCGAGCGCACCATTAGTCTGGCATGTAAATCATGTAAAATGCATGTCAAAATTTTCCATGTTACCACCTGTCATTTATATTCGTCTACAGTCACGCCACGAGAATACCACATTTGGTACATGTCAAGCTAGGGAAACGGCCGCGAGCGCACCATGAGCATGGCATGTAAGTCATGTCAAACATGACATACATGTCATGATTTTGCGTGTTACCACCTGCCATTTATTTTCCTCATACAGTCACGGCACGAATACCAAATTTCGAACATGTCAAGGTAGCAAAGCGGACGTGAGCGCATCATGAACGTGGCATGGGAGCCATGTCATTTATGACATGCATGCCATAATTTTGTGTTGCCACCCGTCATTTATGTTTGTCATAAAGTAAGTGGCGCTATACCAAATTCGGTACATATCAGGCTAGCGAAATCACCGCGTGCGCACCATGAGCGTGGCATGTAAGTCATGTCGTACAATACATGTATGTTACGATTCTCTGGTTACTACATGTCATTTGTGTTCGTCATACACTCACCTTACGTCACGCAATACCAAATTTGGTACATGTCAACCTAGCGAAACGGTTGCGAGTGCACCATCAGCGTGGCTTCTAAGTCATGCCATACATGACATGCATGTCATGATTTTCATGTTACCGCCTGTCAATTATGTTCGTCATACAGAAAGGTCTTGTCATGCCAATTTTGGTATATATTTATTTAACTAAACGGCCGCGAGCGCTCGGAGACTACGTCATGTAAATCATGCTGTGCCCAAAACACACGAGTAGCGATTTGCATGTTGGGACCTGTTACTTACGTTCGTCATACAGTCATGCCATACTACAGCAATTTTCTTATATATCACGTGAATAGAACAGTGGCAAGAGCACCAAGACCGTGGCATGTAAATCATGCCTTTCATGACATGTATGTCATCATTTTTATGTTATGATCTGTCATTTACGTTCCTCATACAGGCCTATTATGTCATACCAATGCTGGTATACATCCCTTTAACGAAACGGCCAAGAGAGCCCAAAGGTCGTAGGCGGCTGGATAGATAGATAGAGAAATAGATAGGTACGCTGAAAGTCGCCAAAGTTAGCAATGAAATGCTTCGCATTTAGAAGGTTACGTGGATCTGGGAGTCGAAGCATCAACCTGTCGGTCCGCGACGATAAATTCCGGGACCTCACCCCCCTGTGCTACCGATGCTCATGCATGAGGCATCACAAACGCGCCTTTTATATCTCAAAGCTTCTCACTTTCACATTTACAGTGCTTTGTGGAGTGCGGTGTCGCTGTTTGGGATCGGTGAGGTGAAAAACTGCATCATGACCGCGGCCTACGAGATTAAATCCGCCAACTCGCTGTTGCTACGACCGTATCCATTCGGCGCGTTTCCAAGAGCAGAAGTCTAATTTTTCAACGCCTGAACAGACAACGAGGTGCCCGGTCTTATCCCAAACGAGGTAGTGTGCTTTGGTGCGTGCAAAGCATTCATCAAGGCACCCTAAAGTGAGGCGTGGGCCGAAGCGGCGCCTCGTTCGCCCAAGCCTCGCTCATAGCACGATAGTAAAAATAGCTCAGCGACACACGCCTGGCTGTCACACCGCGTTCCCCCGCTCGCCGTGTGAAAAATCATGGCCAGATTAGCGGAGAGACATGACGCGCGTTGCGTTTCGCTTCGCGTCTCTAGCCCGACCATGGTGTGATGTATTTGTGAACTCTAGCATTCTCCTGGGTGGCGACCTTCGGCCAAGATCAACGTCTAGTCAGCGACGCCCTTCTGGCTGTCACACCCTTTTCTCCGATTGTGCTCTTCCCGTGCGAATGCACTGGCGTGTTACATAAGATAATCTTTAGACCACGTCATGCCACTAAAGGGCTCTATATAGCCCGACGTAGCGTTCACGCGAGCCAGAATAGGCCGAAGTCGGCGACGCCAGGTTCGCCACGTTGCGTTGACGCGAAAACCGAGCATTCTATGCTTGACGCATGCGCGTCAAGCATAGAGTGCTCGCGTCAAGCATAGTTTCCTTGATGCATGCGCGTTTGAGCACGCCCGGCGTCTCTCCGTCACGATGAGACGCAGAAGAGGGGCAGTCTGGGTAACGTCACCGGCGCGAAATGCAGCATGTCGCATCTCACTCGGGCTGCCGCCGGGGCTCGCCGATGGACGCCAGTCGCGTCGGTTGCGCTTCGCGTCGCACTACAGAGTGCTTGCATTTTGCTAGGGTAGAGTCGCTGTGCCCAGCGTGCGCGTGCGTCGACGTTACGTCGGACTATAGGCACCATGCAGTGGAGTTTTCACGTGCGACTGCAGCGCACAAATGCACAGCCTAGCGGATAAAAAAATCCCCATCTCCCGCTAAAGGGAACCATGTGTGGATGCGAAGCAGCGGGGAGATAATTAGCTTGAGCGGGAGGAGCGTCGCCGCTCTCATTTCACGGCAGTGGTCCGGGCGCTCATCGCGGCGCTGCACAGGAGAGAGAATGAGGCGCGCGCGCTCCGTCATTTTCATACCGCGGAACTACCGTGGCGCCCCCCAGCGGAGTATGCAGCTGTCACACCACCTGTCGTGCGCGCCGCTCCGTAGATGATTCCTAGATGAAAGGACGGGGGGGGGGGCCGTAGAAGAGGAGGGAGAGGGGGGAAGGGACGTGCATGCCCTGTGGGGGTGTGGGACGCGGGAGCCGCTCCGTGGAGTAGAGGATTCTTGGAGGAGAGAGGGGGAGAGGACGCGCATGCGCTGTGTGGATGTGGGCGCGTCTCCTTAGAGTAGATGATTCCTAGAGTAGAGGAAGGGGGTGAGCGTAGGAGAGCATAGGGGAGGGGACGCGCATGCGCTGTGGGACGCGGGGGCCGCTCCGTAGAGTAGATGATTCCTAGAGGAGAGAAAGGGGGTGAGCGTGGGAGATAGAGAGGGAGGGAACGTGCATAAGCTGCAGTGGTGTGGGACGCGGGAAGGAGGGACGGACTAAGCCCCTCCAAACACATGCAAGTAAGATTAAGGAATGGGGTCAACCTGGGCGACAGACACCACCTGCTTTGCCATTGCTAAGCAGCCTCTCTGTGCTCTCGGCCATGACTCAAGGAATGGGGTCAACCTGGGCGACAAACACCACCTGCCTAGCCATTGCTAAGCAGCCTCTCTGTGCTCTCGGCCATGACTCTGATGACTGTGTTAGGGTTGACGGCCTTCATATTACTACAGTGTTCTGGCTCGCATAATGGTTGCTTCCCTACTTCATGAAAGTGGCCGGACGCGGGACGGGGAACGGGGGACGGCGGACGGGGGACGCGGGACGCGGGACGGACACGAGAGCCCCGAGCATAAGATGCTTCGCATCTAAAAACTTCCCCATCTCCCGCTAAAGGGAACCATGTCTGGATGCGAAGCAGCGGGGAGATAATTAGCTTGACGGGTGGAACGTCGCCACTCTCGTTTCACGGCAGCGGTCCGGGCGCTCATCGCGGCGCTGCACAGGAGAGAGAATGAGGCGCGCGCGCTCCGTCATTATCATACCGCGGAACTACCGTGGCGCCCCCAGCGGAGTATGCAGCTGTCGCACCACCTGTCGTGCGCGCCGCTCCGTAGAGGATTCCTAGAGGGCAGGATTCGGGGACCGTAGGAGAGGAGGAGGGGACGTGCATGTGATGTGGGGGTGTGGGACGCCGGAGCCGCTCCGTAGATTAGAGGATTCCTAGAGGAGAGAGAGGGGGAGAGGACACGCATGCGCTGTGGGGATGTGGGACGCAGGCGCCGTTCCGCGGATTATTCCTAGAGTAGAGAAAGGTGGTGAGCGTAGGAGAGGATAGGGGGGAGGGGACGCGCATGCGCTGGGGGGGATGTGGGACGCGGGGGGCCGCTCCGTAGAGTAGAGGATTCCTAGAGGAGAGAAAGGGGGGTGAGCGTAGGAGAGGAGATAGAGAGAGGGGGGAGGGGACGCGCATGCGCTGTGGTGGTATGGGACGCGGGAAGGAGGGACGGACTAAGCCCCCTCCAAACACATGCAAGCAAGATCAAGGAATGGGGTCAACCTGGCCGACAGACACCACCTGCCTAGCCATTTGCTAAGCAGCCTCCTCTGTGCTCTCGGCCATGACTCTGATGACTGTGGTAGTGGTTGACGGCCTTCACATTACTACAGTGTACTGGTTCGCATAATGGGGGCTTCCCTACTTCATGAAAGTGGCCGGACGCGGGAGGGACGCGGGAGGGGCGGACATAGCCCCAAGCATAAGATGCTTCGCATCTAAAAAACGTGGTTGATCCCTCCGTCATAGGAATCGGTATAACACGAAAGTGAAATGTGTCCATTCAGAAGTACTTGAATGTTTCTTGTACTACGAACAGAGCTTGCACAATGTGTATTACTGTTTGGCAGCTGTCACACCGTTCAGCGTGGATGCACCAACGTTGGCGCTTGGTGATACGCCTCTGTCCCTGCGACACACGTCCATGACCACTGATTACACAAACCCGTGTGGTCGCTGCAGGAGTTAAAGGTGAGAGCGTAATGAAAGAATGCGGTGTGACAGCCCGAGGAGCGTCGCTTATTCGACGCAGAACTTGAGCTTGAGACATGTTAAATAGTTATTGAACGCCACAGCCAGACCAGAGGGAAACGCAACGCGTGTACTGTGTCCCCTATAGCCCGACCGCCATTTTTTTCGGGGCGGGGAACGCTGTTGGCAGGCGCGCGTCGTAGAATTATTTGGATATGGATGGATGCTATAAGCAAGGCCGGCGCCAGGGCTAAGGTCGCCACCTTTCTTCGTCCTCTTTTTCATCTTCTGCTTCGGCGCGTGTTCTCCCGCTGCACCGATTTGTCCGGCGTGGCATACAATTACTGGGATGAGGCTAAAGGGCGAGTACACAGAGAGAGAATGATGAAAAGAGAGAAAGAAGAGGAAGGAAGAGAAAAAATACAAAGACAGAGTAAGAAATAGAGAGTGAAAGAGATGGAATGAAAAAGGCACGAAAGAGACAAAGAAGAAACAGATGGCAAGACACAAAGAGAAAGAGAGAAATAGAGAGAAACAAGGAAAGAGAAAAATAAATTTAGAGAAAGAGAGAGCGCGAGAAAGATATAGAAAGAAAGAGGAAGCGTGAAATAAAAAGAAAATGAACTCCAGTAATAATTATTTGGCTGTAACGTCCCAAAATTGTGATATGATTATGAGGGGCGCCGTAGTGGAGGGCTCCGAAAATTTTGACCACATGGGGCTCTTTTAACGTGCTATTAAATCGAAGTACACGGGCCTTGAGCCTTTTCGCCGCGATCGAAAATGCGGCCGCCACGGCCGGGATTGCATCGCTTTGACCTGCGGGTCAGCAGTGAAGCACCGTAACCGTTAGACCACCATGGCGGGGTAAAAGTGAACTGCAAGAAAGTGAAAAAGAAATAGAAAGAAACCGAGACAAAAAAACACATTGAAAAGACACAGAGGGAGAAATAGAGGAAGAAAGAAAAGGAAGAAAAAAACAAAACAAAGACAAACAAGTGCACGTAGCTCCGCTCTTGGTTCTAGCCTTTCGCCACCAGTGCAAGTCGCCCATTTTTCCTGTTATTTAAAATTATTGATAAATTTGAAAGCAAATAGAACCACCCTCCATGTTAAAGGCATGTGAATACTATTTGAAAACGGCGATATCTGCCTGCTCGTAAACGAACGCCGGAGCTGCCCTTTAAAAAAGGGGGCCATAAGATGGCTAAATAGGTGACATCGTGAAAGCGGTTACATCTCGATAAGGTGAAAACTTCAGCGGTACCCAGGATGGACCCGGAACAATACATTTCGCAAGCACCAACGCTGCTTGTCTCATCCAGTCTTCGTGGTACATCCTGGTTTCCGCTGAAGTTTTCACCTTAAAATCTATGTGCCAACTAGGCCCACAGATGTTTTGTATCTTGATGGGAGCCTAGCGTACGATATGTGAGAGCCTTCTTCATAGTACGTGGAGGAATGAACATGTTTCCTATTTCAGGTTCGCCCTAACACTCTTTCAACGGAAGCTGCTGAAGGAAGGAAAAAAGCGCGCCGTTGCGCGATGTGGGTGAGAAAGGACGCCTTAAACCGTACTCACGATTTTTGCTTGCGTTCTTTTCTCTGTGACTGCGACAGTAAAAGTACGTACCCAGTATACAATAGGACAGAATGCGAAAATAATCGGGACTACTGAGGAAAGAAATTAAGCGTAATAAACATGTGCTCTGAGATCTATGCAGACATACTTAGCACTAAATTGCTATTTGCTAGCCAGCATGGTCTGCTCTGAATAAAATTTCACGTGACATGCGCATAATGACGAACTCGTGTATTTCTTTAGGGATATAAGTATAAAAAAAATTGTGGTAATGTACGAGTAGAGTGCAGTTCAAATGCATACGCCATGTGTATTTGCCTGTTTCTTCGGGGAGTGGCTACCAGAGGGACGCCTTTAAGGAGGAAAAATCTATGCAGTTGCATTCAACGTGAAAGCTGTAGGAAATGCGGAGCAGTGATTCGTCTGCGCTTCGACGACGCTGCCATCCCGAGTAAGCTTGCGCTGGCGTTCCAAACGTTCGGCCTGCTCATCGTCCATGGCGGTAAAGAAAACCTTCATTTGTGGTGCAGCGACGGACACTACCCGGCCTTTTTTCTTTCCTCCTCACCTATACATCACTCTTCCTCACCATCAATTATCTTTCCCATTTTCTTATTATACCGCTATACACGACTATATATGCTTTAACCTACCTCCCTTCATTACTTCCTCTTCGCCCTCACTTCACTCCTCCTCACATCACTTCCCTTTCCCAGCCCGCTGCTATGCGATAGTATGCACGGCTCTGTCATGCTTTACTCTCACCCTCCTCTGTCGCTCCTCCTCACCGTCACATCTCTAGTCCTCTCCCCCATTTCCTTTTCCCACACCTTTGCTATACAGTACTATACACGGATAGGGTATCCTTTGTTCTCCCATCCTCCTTTACCTCATCCTCACATCACTCCTCCTCACTTCACTTTCCTGCCTCCTCCCTATACTATACACGATTTTGCCTTCGTGACACCAAACGACAACGTCAGATCATACGAGATGACAGCATGCGATAGCCTGGGCGCCCTAAAGTGCTCCGCACTTAAAAGAGACGACAAATTTCTTGTGTAGTGCGTGGTGCGCACCGTGGCCGTGGTTCGCCTGGACGCTGGAGGACGCTCCTGGATGACAAGGAGCGACCGTAGGCCGAGGCTGTAGAGATGCTACCGACAATATAGACGGGCACATGGCTGAAGCGAGTGTCTGAGGACGGTAATGTGAGAAGCGGGGTCGGATTGTGGTGATGCACTTGAGACTTCTGACACTTTAGCGTGTGCGTGGCCAGCGACGTATATCTAGGTTGATTAGCGTTAATCCGTTAGACTTACTCAGCAACAATTTAAATAATATCCACCTATTCACATATGTAAATAATTCTAAGTCAAACACAGGAATCACATCTGCAGGCGTACCTAGTCCCGCCCGATTTTTCATATTTATCAACGACATATTTAACGTAGAATGCACTAATGACATTGTGATTTGCTGACAACACGTCTGCATTTTTTGCTGGACCGGATTGTGAAGAATTACAGTTTACCCCAAACGCATGGTTATCTGAACTATCAATATGACTACAGACAAATCAGTTGCAGTTAAGCGTCACAAAAACAAAGCATGTACAACTCAGAGCAAGCAATAAAAGAATCCATCAATTCATAATGCATTTTGCTTGCAATAAGTCGGAAACAACACAGCACGTGAATCAAAAATCAAATTTCTCGGGCTGTACTTTATGAGAATATGTTGTCGTCAGAACATAACAATTATTAAATGCGAAGCATTTCTTAGCGAACTTCGGCGACTTTGAGCGTATCTATCTATCTATCTATCTATCTATCTATCTATCTATCTATCTATCTATCTATCTATCTATCTATCTATCTATCTATCTATCTATCTATCTATCTATCTATCTATCTATCTATCTATCTATCTATCTATCTATCTATCTAGCCGCCTACGACTTTGTGCTCTCCTGGCCGTATCGTTAATGGGATTTATACCAAATTTGGTATGGCATAACATGACTGTATGACGAACATAAACGGCTGGTCATATCATGAAATGCATGACTAAATTGTCATGAAAAGTATGATTTACATGCAACGCTCATGGCGCGCTCGCGGCCGTTTGGTTAGCTTGATATACACCAAATTTGGTTTTGTGTGACGTGACTGTATGACGAACATAAATGACAAGTGGTAATATGGAAATCATGACATGTCATGAGCGACATGACTTGCATTCCACGCTCATGGCGCGCTCGTGGCCGCTTTGTTAGCTTGATATACACCAAATTTGGTTTTGTGTGACGTGACTGTATGGCGAACATAAATTACAAGTGGTAATATGGAAATCATAACATGTCATAAGCGATATGACTTGCATTCCACGCTCATGGCGCGCTCGCGGCCGTTTCGTTAGCTTGATATACACCAAATTTGGTTTTGTGGGACGTGACTGTATGACGAACATAAATGACAAGTGGTAATATGGAAATCATGACTTGTCATGTGCGACATGACTTGCATTCCACGGTCATGGCGCGCTCGCGGCCGTTTCGTTAGCTTGAGATACACCAAATTTGGTATTGAGTGACATGACTGTACGACGAACATAAATGACAAGTGGTAATATGGAAATTATGACATGTCATGAGCGACATGACTTGCATTCCACGCTCATGGCGCGCTCGCGGCCGTTTCGTTAACTTGAGATAAACCAAATTTGGTATTGAGTGACATGACTGTATGACGAACATAAATGACTAGTGGTAATATGGAAATCATGACATGTCATGAGCGACATGACTTGCATTCCACGCTCATGGCGCGCTCGCGGCCGTTTTGTTTGCTTGATATACACCCAATTCGGCATTGAGTGACATGAGTGTATAACGAACATAAGTGGCAGGCGGTAACGTGAAAATCTTGGCATGCATATCATCTACAACGCCATTTAGATGCCACGCTAGGGCGCTTGCGTCCAGTTCGCTAGCTTGATCTACCCCAAAACATGTATTGCGCGACGTGGCTGTATGACGAACATAAATGACAGGTCCTAACATGTAAAACATGACATGCAAATTATGTAAAGCGTGATTTGCTCCTTCCTGGGTGCTTCGCATTACATCGATTCCTGCAGTGCGTGGGATCTGCCGGTTTTTTATCGACTAAGGTTGCTCGCTGTACTGACATAATTAATAAATTACGCTATTCAGTACCAGTTAGACTAAAACTGCTATAGTACTACTCACTTGTTTATTCGCCTTTCCATTATTGCACACTAATATGGGGAACGACCTCACAGACTAACGTACTTAAGCTTTGAATACTAAAAAAAAGAGCTGTTCGTGCTATTAAAACTGTGTAAATTCGTGAGAGCACAATAAGTACATTTCAAAAACACATCCTGCTGCGCATTTCACAAATATATCTAAAGAAATTATAAGTTCATATACACAAACTTATCACACATAACAGAAACCGTTAACAACGATATCTAAATGTTAGCACATCTTTCAATTTTCGATGCTATGACTTTGATACAACATGAACAAATTATGGCCTTCAACAACTTTCTGTTATTATGCCTCTGTAATGAGAACGGGTGGTTCTCAAAGTACTTATGGTTGGGAGCGCAAACGGTCCCACCAATCGACGAGGCTGGTTGCAAATTTAGGAACCACACTTTATAGAATACATGGAAAAGACACACACACACACAACGAGAAAACCGCGCAAAACACAAATGAAAAGAAAATGCACACTAATAACGGTCCCTGACGGGTCGCGGCAAGTCAGCCAAAGCCAGCAGGGGCTCACCCACAGTAAGACCGGATGCGTTGTGCGAAGCGTGTTGACGAGCGATGAGGGTGGTTTTGAGGAGGTCAGCGACGGCTTGAGAAGGCAGAGGAACAACCCGGAGGCTTGAAGAGGCGACGCGTTGGAGGCGGGAGATGTCCACGGCCACGTGAAGCCCGTAACTTCAACTCGTGGTCGCGTCCGAGAACGTCGGCACTCGGGCCCGGTCACCCGACTGTGTCGAACGCCCAAAACCGTCTGCCCGTTCTTTTCCTTCCATGCACGCGACTCTTCTTTTCTTGCCTCTCTTTTCGGCACGTGCATCAACGTTCTCGTCTTCGTCGTCTTTTGTCGCCGCCACACACACATAGGTGCACCCGCTCGTTGGCGCGCACACCACACAGGCCCCCACTCAAGTCTTTTGTTCATTCAGCAACAAAAGGCGAAACATGCGCGTCACATTACGGCACAATACACTCCCCACCACGACCCAATCACTTCATGACATAGCTTTCACACCAACGTCTGAATACGACTCATATAGTCTGCGCCGACATTTTCACCACCCTTAATATACTGAACGGTAAACATGTACTCTTGCAGCGATAAGCTCCATCTGAGTACTCTAGAATTCACATATTTAGCTTTCTGCAAGTACTCAAGTGGTTGGTGGTCCGTCTGCACTATAAAGTGTTTGCCATAAAGGTATATATGAAACCTTTGTATTGCCCACACCAAAGCTAAGCTCTCTCTCTCAATAGTAGAATAACGCGTCTCTCGTGGAAGAAGCTGCTTGCTGGCATATGCTACAGGATGCAAAGTGCCGTGATGGTCTTGCATCAACACTGCCCCTATGCTTTTATCAGAGGCATCGGACCTCAATACGAATGTCTTGGAAAAATCTGGTGCTCTTAATATTGGACTCGTCGCGAGAGCCCGGCGAATGCCTTCAAATGCTACATCTCTCTCGTGTGTCCATTCGACTTTGTTCCTTTCTTGCTTTCTGGTGGCTCGTACCAACGGCTCAGCTACCTCAGCGTACATTGGAATAAAATCCCTGTAGTAGCCAGCAGCCCAAGAAAGGACCTTATCTCTTTCTTTGTCTCCGGCCGCTTAGAAGAAAGTAGTTTGTCCACTGTTGTCTGCAGCGGACGAATGTGTCCTTCACCAACACGGTGTCCAAGGAAAACGACACTGGGGAGACCAATCTCGCATTTTCGTGCCTTTACAGTAAGACCAGCTTGCTTGATTCTTTTTAAGAGCTGTCCGAGGGTAGCTACATGTTCCTCCCACGTATCGGTTGCGACAAGTACATCGTCTATATAGTGTTGCACACCGTTCAAGTCACGGAGAAGTATCCTCATCAGGCGTGTAAATATCGCCGATGCTGTCTTAATGCCAAACGGCATAAACTTGAACTGGTATAATCCCGACTGCGTAGTAAAAGCCGTTTTTGCCTTTGATTCCCTAGATAAGGGCACCTGCCAGTATCCTTTGGACATGCCCAACTTGGAAAAGAACTTCTTGTTTCCAACTTCGGCGAAAACGACGTCAGTCCGTGGAATGGGCTCGGCGTCGGACTCAAGTATGCTGTTGATCTTGCGAAAATCAATGCAGACTCTGAATGAGTTGTCTGGCTTTTTAACAACCACTAACGGTGAACTGTATGGTGAGGTCGACCTTTCGATTATTCCCAGTCTAAGCATCTCTTCTACTTCTTTTTCGACTACATCTTTAAGTGCAAACGGAAGAGGATACTGGTGCACTTGGATGGGTGTCGCGGAAGTCAACTTGAGATGACACTCAACAAGGTTTGTTTTTCCCGGAATGTCGGAAAAGACATCTATATATGCTTCGATGAGGGTTTTGATATCCTGCCGCTGCGAAGATGAAAGGGACTCAGCGAGCTTAATTTCGTCCACGGCGTTAGATGGCTGGACATTGAAGCAGGGTATCTCCAGCTCACAGTCATCTTCAACTGCTATGAAAGCACAGCTTAGGTCACTTTTGCCCTCCGAGGTGCGTTCGTAATACCTCTTCAACATGTTTATATGAAACACCTTGACCTTATTGCCTAGGTCTAGCAAAAAATATACTTCGTTCTTTTTTCCCGACCACAAGGAAAGGTCCTTTCCATTCTAGAAGCAGCTTGTTCTCTGTCGTTGGCAAGAGGAGAAGCGCTTTGTCTCCCACTTTCAGGTCCCGCTTCTTCGCCCTCTTGTCGTAGTAACTACGCTGGTACTCCTTACAAGTGGCCAATTTCTCATGAGCCAACCGTACAGTCTCTTCAAGTCTCTCCCGCAGGTCAATGACGTACTGGTACGTTGTTTTCACGTCGTCCCGTACGTCTTCGCTAGTCCATAGCTCCTTCAGTATTGATAATGGACCCCGCACATATCGTCCATATATGAGCTCAAATGGGGAAAAGCCCAAGCTTGCCTGGGGCACTTCTCTATATGCGAAAAGCAGGGGGGCTATATATCGCTCCCATGATTTTGGTTTTTCATGGCAAAGTTTACGAAGCATCTGTTTCAGAGTGCCGTTGAAGCGTTCCACCAGTCCATTGCACATAGGGTGGTACGGAGTTGTCGTCATCATCTTGGCTGAGAGAAGCTTGGTGACTTGCTGCATGAGGTCCGATGTGAAGTAAGAGCCCTTGTCTGTTAGAAGTTCCTTTGGAATCCCAGCTCGAGAAAATATTTCAAGAAGACCCTCTGCGACTGTGGGTGCGTCGAGTTTTGGTATCGCCACAGCATCCGGGTACCGGGTGGCAAAGTCCACTACCACCAAAATATATCGGTTTCCCTTAGTTGATAGAGGCGTAAGAGGCCCTATTACGTCGATGCCGACTCGTTCGAATGGGGTGTCGATTATTGGCATTTGGCCTAGCTTTGCTTTTCCAACTTTCCCCTTCGGCGCTACCCTTTGGCAAGTGTCACAGGATCGCACGAAGCGCTTCACATCCGCATGCATTCCCGGCCAGAAGAAAGCTTCTCGCAGGCGGTCTGTAGTACGCTTCACTCCTTGATGTCCAGCCAATGGACTATCATGGGCCACACTGAGAACATAATCTCTCATAGGTCGAGGAAGAACTACCTGGTTCAACGTTTTGCCGGTAGAAAGCTCATATCGTCTGTACAAAACTCCTTGCTTTACCAGGAATGTCTCCTGACAGCTGGTCCTCGTCAATCGAGTCCTTTGAACTCGCTCGAAGCACATACGAAGGGACGGATCGTCAGTTTGCGCAACTTGCAAGTTCTCTTTAGTGACAGACAACTTCGCAACCGGGATGCCCGCAGGGGAGTTAGACGCGGTCTCGTTTACCGCGACGACCCTAACAGGGTCCTCTTCTTTTGATGCAGTTCAGGCTGAAGTTGCCTCAAGTTCACTCTTGCTACTCCATTCGTGGTCGGGGTCGTTAGGATCTCGGGCGCCTGCAATATTTGCCGATAATCACTTCGTACACCGGTCGCTTCATGCACTTCACTAGTAAGTTTCCTGTGAAGTATGGCGATGAGAGATATATCAATGCCTCCGGAAGTACGAGCGTTGTACCATCCGCCAAGATAACGGTACTGACTTTTCCCGTCAGTGCTGAGTCGGGTATCAAACTTCGCTGGACAATGGCTGTGTTGCTACCGGTATCGCGCAACACCGTCACTTTCTGTCCGTAGATATATCCATCTGACGTTGGCATGGAATTCCAGTTTACCGCATCTGGACTCTTCCGACCTTCTTGATTCTTGAATACTCCTAGCAGTAATGATTCAGCGGCACCCTGTGGGCTCTGCTCATAGGAGTCTTCAGGTACCGCGCGTTCTCCTGGGTTTGGCGTATCGCACGAATCGTTGGATACAATACATGATACTTTATCTCTGAAGTCACTCTTCCTACAGTTAGCAGTAAGATGTCCCGCTTTCTGACACGTGAGACAAAAGGGTGTCTTTCCCTTTGAGCGACACATCGACGCGTCATGCCCAGCCTTGTCGCAAAGAAAGCATTTTGTTTGTGGGGATCTCGAAGGAATCCTTGCTTGTCTGCTTTCGTCTTGCGTGATCAGACCTCCAGGCATTTCTCGGTATTGACACAAATTCCTTTGTCTCTGTGCCTCCATAAAATGGTCGCATGCTTCAGACATCTGCGCTAACGTTTTGAAGTTTCGTTCTCTTAGAAACACGGCCAGCTTGACATGACAGCTCTTCAAGAACTGCTCGGCTACAAGAAGGTACCTTATGGCATCAAAAGGTTTGTCTATTTCGGACATTTCAATCCATCGGTCAAAGTATCCCTGAAGCCGAACGGCGAATTGGCTGCCTGTCTCGAGGTCGTCGGGTTTGCACGAACGGAACTTCTCCCGATAGTTGTCTGCCGTAAAACGAAATCGTTGCAACAACGCCTTTTTTGCCTTGTCGTAATCCAACGAGTCCGCGGGTGACAGCCGTCCAAACACCTTGAGGGCCTCGCCCACCAGAAGCATGCTTAATGCGGTAGCCCACTTATCTCTGGGCCAGTCCTGCCCTGTTGCCACCACTTCAAAACGCCTGAAGTAAGCATCGAGATCGTCTCGTTTTTCGTCGAACGCCGGCATAAAATTCCGGGGGCATATTTGTAGTGGCACGGAATGATCAGTGACGGAGGCCGGTTCCTCGCGTCTACCCGAACCCGCTTCAGCTTCTGTGAGACGTAAGCGAAGCAACAAAATTTTCTCCTCTAACGCTGCTTTCTCGCGGGCCAAGTCTAATTCTGCTTTCCGTGCGCGCTCCTCGCGCTCGGCCTTCTCGCGCGCCAAATCCAATTCTTCTTTTCGGGCGCGCTCCTCGCGTTCGGCCTTCTCACGAGCTAAGTCCGATTCTTGTTTTCGTGCCCGCTCCTCGCGCTCGGCCTGCTCGCGCCTTGCATCGAGTTCAGCGGCACGCTCCTCTCGGGCACGCGCCTGTTCCTGCTCCACCCTCTTTTGAAGCGCGTCCCCGGTTAGGCCTAACTTCTCGCTGGCGCTTACTAAGTCCTTCAAATCCATGTTTCGTATATCAATGGAAACCTACAATCAGCCTCGTCCTGTCGCGGACGCCATTGTAATGAGAACGGGTGGTTCTCAAGGTACTTATGGTTGGGAGCGCAAACGGTCCCACCAATCGACGAGGCTGGTTGCAAATTTAGGAACCACACTTTATAGAAAACATGGAAAAGACACACACACACACAACGAGAAAACCGCGCAAAACACAAATGAAAAGAAAATGCACACTAATAACGGTCCCTGGCGGGTCGCGGCAAGTCAGTCAAAGCCAGCAGGGGCTCACCCACAGTAAGGTCGGATGCGTTGTGCGAAGCGAGTTGACGAGCGATGAGGGTGGCTTTGAGGTCAGCGACGGCTTGAGAAGGCAGACGAACAACCCGGAGGCTTGAAGAGGCGACGCGTTGGAGGCGGGAGATGTCCACGGCCACGTGAAGCCCGTAACTTCAACCCGTGGTCGCGTCCGAGAACGTCGGCACTCGGGCCCGGTCACCCGACTGTGTCGAACGCCCAAAACCGTCTGCCCGTTCTTTTCCTTCCATGCACGCGACTCTTCTTTTCTTGCCTCTCTTTTCGGCACGTGCATCAACGTTCTCGTCTTCGCCGTCTTTTGTCGCCGCCACACACACACAAGGTGCACCCGCTCGTTGGCGCGCACACCACAGCCTCATACCTTAAATGGTCATCTACAAACCAATTTTCTTATATGAGAAATATTAAAACTGTAACCTTCCTTCGAATATGCTAAACAGTTTTCTATTAGGAGAAATGTAAAAGAACTCAATAATCATATGTTGTCTTCTTAGTTGGGCAGCCTTCTTATCTTGTTTTATGGCTAATAAATATTTATCAGCTATTAATGGCTGATGTCTTAAATTGCTGTTACGAATTACGGCGTTTAACGTGGCACATGGTTCCATGTATGGTAATGACATCATACGCTTTGAATGACACATTGTATAACTTTGTATATTATGGTATCTCCACTGTATAACACTTGTATAACATTCATGCTGCAACATGTGCCTGAACTACCGAAGGAAAGTTGGGCCCTCGTCACGTGTACCGAAACACCATTAGGGTAATCACTTTAGTATGCCGTGTAGGCCGTACACTACAATAAAACATTTTTGACCTTGAAATTTTTTCAATGCTCGGCCACACATAACCAGAATATATGAGGCGCTGTGTTGCACGGATAATAGGCAAAGAAATGGGGCACCAACGACGGTGTAGCGGAGTGAGTGAGGCATGTAGGAACGAGGACGTTCGCATGAGGTATCGCAAACGAGGGTCAAGTCACGGTCACAGAGCAAGGCATCTACAAACACGAGAGGTGCCGCATGTGGGAAGCACCTTGCGAAAAGTTCGATTTTATAGTGACGCTTCCCAGAACAGGTTTCAAGCATGTCTTCCACGACCAGCGTAGGGTGTTTGCCTGCATTAAAGGCCAACTCCGGACATTTTTTTCTTACCATGCCAAATTAATGGTACTTCTATGTTCGTGAGACGCTCCTGCTAACAGTCCGATAGTATTACTCGGCATACTGGATAAAAAAAATGCCCCCACCTCCCCGAAGGGGAATCGCGAGGAAATGCGAATGCATTTCGCGCGCGCTTCACTCCATTTATATATGGTGGTTGTGGTTCGAAGAAGGAAAAGGCGCCTAATTTCTGCAGCCCGGTCGGGAGCACGGCGCAGCGCCTTTTTTCTTTTTTTTTTATCGCGGTAGCTCCGCTGAGCTCCCGCGATGCGCGCGCCCTCACGCGCCAGAGCGCGCTCCTCCTCTCCACTTTGCTAGGGGCGAGGATAAGCGCGCGCGCCCGCAGCTTTTGCTATGGGAGAGAGAGTGAGAGCGGAGAGATAACACCTGCCGGCGCGCGGACACCTCCTCAACCTATCCTCCTCCCCGCGGACAACGCCGGCCAACGCCGGACAACGCCGGATGCCTGACATAGCCCGACTATGAAATGCATTCGCATTTAAAATATAATTAAGCAATAAACGCAACACGAAAACCCAAGCGAGCAGTACTTGCAACGCATGCAGGTCCCGCCAGCGTGGAGTATGAAAGCCGCGAAAGCAGCGAAGAACCGACGCTCAGCGTAGGTGACCACGGCGCAACAACCGAACCACGTTTGCGACGGACCGCGCCACGTGCACAAGCTCCGCGGAGCTGCCGGACAATGATAGCTGCGATTCGGCTGCATTTGGGGGTAAACAAGAATCGCCATTCTTTTTGGTGAAGTAGAACGCAACTGATTGATTGATTGATTGATTGATTGAAGACTTTATTGCACTATATACAATGGGCTCTCGCTTGTGGGCTTCAGCACTATGGTATCAAAAATACAAGGAAAAAAATAAATAAATAAGTGATCTTCTCAGACTGGTGAATTTGTTATTGCTCGTCAGGGGATGGTCGTCGTGCCCAAGGCCTGGCTCTGATGAGTGGATCTTCAAGTGTCCAGAGGGTACTTTCCTCCATGTCTTGCTGTAGGTGGGGCAGCGTAGGTTGCCCTTTTTTCATTAAAAGCAGCTTGGCTTGATTCGTGAATTGGGCATTCCCAGCGGATATGCTCCGTTGTTAACGGCGCTTGGCAGCAGTCGCAGTTGGGGTCAGAGTATTTTGTCGGGTACATCTTCTGAAGCACTGGGATTGCTGTGAAGCTTCGTGTTTGTAATCTTCTCAGTGTGACCTCGTAGAGGCGTGTGGATCTTGGTGGCGGGGAATCCTATCTTGTAGCTTCTTCTATTTTAGCCCTTAATTTGCGCCGGCACTGGACTTTTACTCGGTAGTTGGCTTTATGGGTGTGAGCGCAATTGCTTAGTTAGGTCCTTTCTGGTTGCGTATTCCACCGCTAGATGGCACCGTCTGTCCAGGCAACTCAAGTTTGTTACTGCTGCGATCGGGCAAAATTCCACCTCTAAGATGTATGCGGAAAAACTAAAGCTGTTTAATACTGCCACTAGAAGAATGCATAAGTTTGCGGATAGCGGCATTTGGTATCGCGTCGGTAGTGTCGGTGCACTCCTCAGCCGGTAGAGTATTACCGTACTTTACGTGTGGTAAACAGGCACGGCTTGCTACAACATTTCCCTATAGAGCCGAAGGCTAATCGTTAGGTGGAAGTGTTTCGGAACTGTTAAGGGCAATCGTGTGGAGGCCACAGCGCAACACCAGTAGCCACCCATCGCATGGACGCCCATGAGGAACTCAAGTTCGTACACCCAAACAGTGAAGCACTGGCAGAACACACAGGATCGTTGCCTCAAGGACAGCGGACGCTTTAGTGGCACCGTGGTTCTATCACTTCCGTCGATTTGCCCTGAATGACGTCACACACACAATGTTGCCAATAATTGTGGGAAGCCAGGTGGGGGAGTCGGGACCATGGAGGAAGGAAAACTTAGGAGAGGCCCTATCGTATTCCAATGCATTGCAAGAAGTGTGGCGGAAGTGACGTCAAATTTATGGGCAAACAAACCAGTATGGGGCAAAGAAAACAGCAGACGCCCAGCGGCGTGCTCTCCGCGCTTGCTCGCGTCTGCGCGGATTTGTAGTCGCGGCATAAATTTAGCGCGTATTGTGCGGTTTGCATCAGTGTTGCGGAGTTGCCACTCCGGAATTGGAATGACTCCGGATTCATTCCACATTTTTGCGACCCCGGAATGGAATGGGAATGGAATGGCGACAACGCTTGGAGGAATGGAATGGGAATGGAATTAAGCGCCTTTTGCACGGAATGGAATGGGAATGGAATTACGTCTTTTCCCGAAAATGCACCTTTTCGTCTACGCGCTGTTTTTCAAACTTCAAACATTAGTTAGTCAAAGCCTCGAATTTAACAATAAAGCAGTATTTTTAAAATGGCTTGGCCGATTACAAGTACGGTACATTTATAAGCAACGCACCTACTGCAATTATGTCCTCATATAGACTGTGTTGCTCCGAAGTTTGTCTCTGTTCTTCAGGTAACCGCGGCTCAATGCCGTTGTCGTACAGAACTATGGCGGCGGCGCCCCAGCCACCTGCTGTCTCACCACCCTTCACTTTTTTAAATGCGAAGCATTTCTTAGCGAACTTCGGCGAGTTTGAGCGTATCTATCTATCTATCTATCTATCTATCTATCTATCTATCTATCTATCTATCTATCTATCTATCTATCTATCTATCTATCTATCTATCTATCTATCTATCTATCTATCTATCTAGCCGCCTACGACTTTATGCTCTCCTGGGCGTATCGTTAATGGGATTTATACCAATTTTTTTATGACATAACATGACTGTATGACGAATATAAATAGCTGGTCATATCATGAAAATCATGACTAACTTGTCATGAAAAGTATGATTTACATGCCACGCTCATGGCGCGCTCGCGGCCGTTTCGTTAGCTTGAGATACACCAAATTTGGTATTGAGTGACATGACTGTATGACGAACATAAATGACAAGTGGTAATATGGAAATCATGACTTCATGAGCGACATGACTTGCATTCCACGCTCATGGCGCGCTCGCGGCCGTTTCGTTACCTTGAGATACACGAAATTTGGTATTGAGAGACATGACTGTATGACGAACATAAATGACAAGTGGTAATATGGAAATCATGACATGTCATCAGCGACATGACTTGCTTTCCACGCTCATGGCGCGCTCGCGGCCGTTTCGTTAGCTTGATATACACCAAATTTGGTATTGAGTGACATGACTGTATAACGAACATAAGTGGCAGGTGGTAACATGAAAATCTTGGCATGCATGTCATAGGCGGAGAGTTTTCATTTTGCCGGAGGGGGCTGGGCCCGGCTGGCTCTTCTACATTGTTTTCTCTGTCGCTTCATATATATATATATATATATATATATATATATATATATATATATATATATATATATATATATATATATATATGTGTGTGTGTGTGTGTGTGTGTGTAACGTATGAACAAGGCGATGGTAGGAGAAGACGACGAAGAGGAAGTGCGCGTGCATTAGAATGAATGGATGGCATCTGAACCACAACGTATCTCTGTTCTCTAACGTCACACAAGTCGACAGGATCGACCTCATCAACCTGCCATGGCTAGGCCAAAGCCTCCGCTCAACATAACGAAGTACAAGGGAACACCAGAAGACGTCCCCGTCGACAAGTGGCTACTCCTTTTCGACACGAAGGCGACCGAGGCATCATGGTCACACCGCGATCGGGTCAGTCACTTCATCGAATACATCAAAGAGGAATCGTTCAAGTGGTACCTGACAGAGATTTTCGGCAACGACGAGACATGGGACGATATAAAGCGCGACATGCAAAATCGCTTTGCTACGACTGACGGAGATGCGTTTCGTCTCTTCATCCACTACCGGCTAAAAGGAGGGCAGACCATCAAGGATTACTACGACGAGAAAAGACGACTGGGCTCCTTGGCCGACCTTAAAGGGTTGCTACATTATTTCCGGACTGACTGACGGTGTTCCTCCTGATGTGGAAGTGGCGCTCGCCGGACTGTCTTTCAACTCGTCATCAGAGTGGCTCGCCGCTGCCCAACGGGTCGAGACATCTTTAAGACGGGTGAGAGGAATTTCCGTTACTCGTACTCCCTAGTACTACATCAAGAGCTCCACGTCTCTTCAGCAGACCGCAGCAGCCAACATTGACTTCTCGACCGCGTGTCCCACAAAATGAATGCAGATATGGCTCAGCCGCTGGTTTCCCACGACAGTTTCATTGGCACAACGAATGCCCGCGCCGCGGGAACGTGTCCGCTATTGAGACTAGACCGGGAAACGAGCAGAGCGACCCAGAGTTTCATTAATACAGTTCGATGCTCTCATCAACGGAAGGCCAGTAACTGCAATTCTTGATACAGGAGCAACAATTACCTTGTATCAGTGAAGATGTGTACAAACAGCTCAAGCTTTATTTGATGAGATACTCCAGCATCATGGTGCAGCAAGTTACTTCAAGCATTCGAACTTTGGGTCGCGTAAACATTCAATTGCAAATTGGGAATGTCACAAAGAAAGTTTATGTAGACGTTCTGCGAGGCATGAGAACAGAATTAATTCTTGGCCTAGACAGCGCTTCGTACTTCAATCTTTCTGTAAATTTGGAAAGCCAGTCAGTAACACAAGGACGTGAAAATTTGAACTTGTCGAATCACAATGAAAAGAATACCACTAAAGCGCCGCTGATGAGAACCCTGAATTCAGAAAACTTGCCAGAACATGAATCAGCAGTGCTCGACTCTCTTTTAAATAAGTATGACGAGATCTTCTCGAAATCCCAGAGAGATATTGGATGCATCACAACTGAGCAACATAGGATTGCACTTACCAATGCTGTCCCTGTTCATCGAGCACCATACGGATGTTCACAGGCCGACAAAGTGGAAATTAACAAACAACTTGACGCCCTCATTAAGCAAGGTGTTGTGAGGCCTTCGTTGTCGCCCTATGCCGCACCGGTCATCTTAGCGGAAAAGAAAGGCGAAGGACGTACTCGTCTATGTATTGACTATCGCAAGCGCAACGCCATAACGGTACCCGACTATCAACCAATTCCACGTATAGATGACATTCTGGACCACTTGGGAAAGCCGAACTTGTTCACTACGCTAGATGTAACGTCGGGATACTGGCATGTCCGACTGCATCCCGACGACGTTCAAAAAACTGCGTTTGTCACGACTGATGGTCATTATGAGTGGTTGGTAATGCCGTTCGGGTTAAAAAACGCTCCGGCTACATTTGAAAGAGCCATGAAATCAATAATAGCCAAACATCAGCTCACTAATGTTAGCAATTACTTTGACGATGTGGTCGTATACTCAGAGACATTTGACGATCATATACGACACCTCGAGGCACTGTTGAAAGCTCTTAAAGACGAGAACGTAAAACTGAAACAGAAAAAGTGCCAATTTGCAAGATCCAGCATTGAATACTTGGGCCACAAAATTTCACAAGGAATACATCTAAGCAAAGTAATGTGGCTGCAATACTCAAATTTCCGACACCTAAACTAGAGAAAGACCTCCAGCGTTTCCTGGGCACTGTAAACACTTACCGTCAGTACATCCCTCATTTCAGCGACATCGCTCTCCCGTTCACGAAACTACTCCGCAAAGGAAGCAAGTGGACGTGGACAGAAGCATGCGAGGAAGGTTTTCGGGAACTGAAGGAACGCATAACTGAAAAAACGGTGCTTCGCATATACGATACTTCGAGACCATGTACTGTGTAGTGTGATGCATCTGGCGAAGGCATTGGTGCAGTGCTGAAGCAATCCTGACGACAAAGGCAAGGAACATCCCGTTGCCTATTACACCTGCAAACTACTTAAGCACGAGGTCAATTATGGTATTACAGAAAGAGAATGCCTTACCATTATAGATGCCATTGATAAATGACATTGTTACCTTCATGGAAAGCCATTCACTGTTGTAACGGATCACTCTACACTACAGTGGCTGAAGAATATTAAGAATCCTCAAGGTCGTCTCTTCCGGTGGTCGTTGAAACTATCGATGTATGAAGTAAACCTCAAACATCAAAAGGGCATAAGCAACGTCGAAGCAGATGCACTCTCCAGAGCCCCAATAGTTCAACTTGTGCCCCACGATGAACTTCAACGATGAAGCAATGAGCGCCCAAAAGGAATGTATTCATTGGAAAACAACGTAGTCATCGTCAAAAGAGAAGAACTAAGGAAGATCTATGTGCCCCATGAACTATGCCCAACCATTCTTAAGAACGCACATCAACATTTTGGGCATGTCGGAGTGAAGAAGACGCTATCACTCTTGTCGCCGCAGTATTATTGGCCGGATATGGTAACCGATGTTGCCACCTACATTCGGCTTTGTGATACATGCCAGAGATGCAAGAAGACGAAAACAAAAAAAAGTATGGGACACTTGAATCCCTGCCTCCTGCTTAAGAGCCTTTTGACCTTTTTGCGATTGACACCATTGGGGGATTTTGTGGATATGGCTCATCAAAAAGGTTTATCCACTTGGTTATTGTCCATGCTACTCGCTACGTATGGGCGTTCGCCCATAAAAGTGAGAACAGCGACGCCTTCATCTCATGCTTGAAAACCATTTTTGCTGCCGGAAAACCGCGGAAGTTCCTTTCAGATCGTGGAACAGGATTCACTGCAGGAAAATTTATACAGTATCTAAAACATAACCGAATACACCAACTCTTCAACTCATCTCATCATCCGCAATGCAATGGTATGAACGAGCGGACGAGCCAGACCATCGTAACCAGACTTAAGTGCAAGATCAATGACGAGCCACAGAAGTGTTGGACTAAGCTGCTGTCGGAGGTAATAGGCGAATACAACAGAACGCCTCACGAAGTTACCGGCTACGCACCGTCCTTCCTGATGTATGGAATTCCATCTTATCCAACTGTACTGAAACAGCGAGAACAAACGGTGGAAGAAGCGCGGAAAGCTGCTGTTAATAATTCTATCGCCTACCACAATAAGAACAAAGTAATCTATGGTAAGAAATTTCTTCCGATTGAGTTCCAAGTCGGTGACTTCGTCCTTTACGAGGCACCATATGCCAACAACGGCAAACTGGGTTCCGTCATGGAAGGTCCCTACAAGATTCCACGCAAAGTCTCACCAGTGAACTATGAGATCAACCGCTCCGTGTTGCCCTTAGGTAGAAACTCGGACATTGTTCATGTTAGCAAACTACGACGTTATTTTGTACCTTCTGAACTGAGACTTTCTCGAGGGGAGGGGGAAGAGTGTAACGTATGAACAAGGCGATGGTAGGAGAAGCCGACGAAGAGGAAGTGCGCGTGCATTAGAATAAATGGATGACATCTGAACCACGACGTATCTCTGTTCTCTAACGTCACATCTATATATCGAGAGAGAGCATGTCCGCCTCCTAAATTAAAGAACATAATGAAAGACTTAAATACCACCTTATTCTCTTTGGCGCCTACACCGCGATATCAGTATGAATATCTCTTGTGATGCCTCCCGATTTATTTTTCAACTTACACAAAGACATCGATCCTCCTCGCAACGCTTGGCTCAATGCGAAAAATGCCGTATAGGCTGCTACTCGGGGACTGCATCACATAAAATCGATTCCCACAATGAGTGGGACCCGCCTATTTTCTTTATTGACATGCATTACTTAGGTTAACACATTCACCAGACATAAGACAGTGGCCTAATGCTGGTACAGGAAGCTTTTAATCTTCAATTTGTGATGGCCAAAAATAATTTTCAGGTGGTAGAAAATACAATTTTCTACCACTATAGAACACTAAGAGGTCGCTTCAGTTGTTTGTTAACACAACATAGTCTGCGCATACATATCTCTTTGCGGGAAATTATTAACTGAATGTTTCACTTGTCACTGGTCCATGATCGGAATTTTAAAAGCCTGAAATGATAAAGCGCGTATAAACAGCCCCATGTGAAAGAAATAGCTGCCAGACAGGAGGCCAAACGCTCGTTGTCAATGGACGGGGACCTAAGCCAAGCTCTTAAAAAATATCCCGGGCAGGCGCCGGGGGGGGGGGGGGCTCTGCCCTCCGTGAAGCCGCCCGGGGGGGGGGGGCGAGCCCCCGAGCCCCCCCCCCGTACTCTCCGCCTATGATGCATGTTATCTACAATGCCATTTACATGCCACGCTCATGGTGCGCTTGCGTCCAGTTCGCTAGCTTGACATACACCGAAATTGGTATATCGGGAGTTGACTGTATGACGAACACAAATGACACGTTGTAACATGTAAAACATGACATGCAATTATGTAAAGCATGATTTGCTCTTTCCTGGCTGCTTCGCATTACATCGATTCCCACAGTGCGTGGGATCTGCCGGCTTTTGTTTTTCCTTCTGTTGTCGTCGGCGACTCGGACGCATATTCGAAAAAGCGCTTCTCCAGGTTGTATACCTGAGATTGCATACATGCGCACAGGCGAACACAGAAAGTTCTCCTCACCCCATCCCATGCTTGCGAGGCGCGCTTGACAAGCGTGAGTGCTGACGGGCAGTGCGGCCCAGTGTTCCGTAGTCGATGCAAAGGCACAAGGTGCCCAAGCGGTGCACTGTTCCAAATAATACCAGTAGATCTAGGGGGTTTTGTTCCCCATTAACCAAATCTTAGTTTCCTCCATATTGACGATCGCTCCAGACGTGTGGCAAAACTGCTTAGTCTTCTTGAACACTAATTTAGTCAGCATAAAGATACGCTATGTCATCATTTTAGCATTAACAAATTTAAGATTAAACAATATTAAAACATCGCCATTCGTTCAAACATGCTGACCATGCAAATACTATAGGTAGCGAGAGAACCGCCCCTATGGGAATTAATAGGGTGGTTGTACTGCACGAGATATGTCACAAAGCTACACTATCCCTCGACCTCGGTAACGTGTTTTGCGTACTTTTGCAGTTCTTAATGCATCCGATGGGATCAGCTTTATGGGGCGTTCAATCTTAACTCGATAAAACTATCAAGATGCTTTTCCTACGTTGAGGAATTACAGGAATGGAATTGAACTGCCCGGCCATTCCCGGAGTGGGAATGAGCAAAGTTTTTTAATTCCGAGCAATTGAATGGAATGGAATTGCGGCAAGTTCTAATTCCCTGGAATGGAATTGGAATGGAATGGAGGCACCCATTCCGCAACACTTGTTTGCATGCAGTAAAATGTTGCAAGCACACGTTTACCAGACTGTTCGTGCGTGGCAGGCCCGAGCGCTGCGTGCTGAAATTCGTCGTGGAGCGTTCTTGTGCAACAGCACAGAAAGTACCGGTAGGTGCCGTAATCTAAAACATTCAGCCCCTGCACCGTCAAATTCGAACTCACCTGGCAGTGACTTACGCGTTCTGCTGGGCTTAAGGCCTTTCTTTTCCTTTGCGGTAGCCCGATTTTCCGATCTACTCGCCGATTAGCGGTTCTTTGCTCGTATATATTCTTTGCTCTAACCTATCCAACGTTCTCGAATCGATTCAAAACCGTGCTGCACGTTTTGTCTACTGTGAATATTCCTACCATTCCAGTGTTTCCAAACTTAAAACTCGTGCTGACCTTTCTGACCTAGAATTACGACGTCACATATCTCGACTACGCCTTTTTCATAAGTTTTATCATGCTCCCATCGAAGTTTCAGCCATCCTGCCGGTCCATCGCTCATCAAGCCGCACCAACCATTCAAGAGCAGTATACCCTCCACCAGCTCGAACCACCACCCATCTTCGCTCCTTTTTTGTGTCAACCGCACGAGACTGGAACCGTCTGGCCGCAACTACCGTGCACCACTCCGACCCACATCAATTTAAGACTGCCCTCGAATCACTTTTCTTGTGTAATTAACACCCATCCCTCATGTAGTACCCCAGCTGGGGCCTTTGAGGTATTCAAAATAAATAAATAAATAAATAAATAAATAAATAAATATATGGTGTGAGCGTGGCACTGCGCGAGTTCAAGAGCTTGCTTAGTAGCTATTCGGCGCAACGCCAACCTAGTATTTGACGTAACTTCACGTCGAAAAGCGTACACCACTGTATTGTATACGCGATCGTGCACGTAATGTTTGCAATTCCAGTGTGCACACAAGTAGCACGCAGCGAGCGCACACCGCACAATACATACACACGCAGTTGGATAACAACAAAAGTTTATTGCCCTTCCGTATGAACGACACAACCTCTCAAAACGCTATACGATGCCTTCGGCGCATGTTATGTACGGCGCGTAAGACGCCAAAAACAAAAGGTCACGTGTGTTCTGATTAGACAGAATGAGTAAGAACCAACAGAGCGTACAGCCGAAGGAAGGAAGGAAGAGGAAAAGGAAGGAAAGGCAGGAAGGTCAACCAGACGCTCGTCCGGTTTGCTATCCTACACTGGGGGAAGGGGAATTAGGGATTAAAAGATAGAGAGATAGAAAGACAAGAGCACTGCAGCGTTCCATAGTACTTAGCGCAGGATCTCGGGCGCATGACATAGCACTGTAGGTAGACGAGTTATGGTGCCTACTGAAGGCTTGCGAGTACTGGACGTAGACCATCCAGCACCTGTTTTACGGACTGAGCGTATGGTGATTTGAGCTTGCCGACGATCATGGAAAGAGTGTCCAAGAGTGACTGAAGAACTGTGACGATTGCTTTGTCGTCTGCAGGCAACTGGTCAGTCGTTGATTCGGTGTTCACTGTTACCGACGTACACAGTGACTCTGCATGTCCCTGCGATTTCGGCAACGAAGGCCAAGCTGCGTCAGATGTGTCCATGCCTTCCTTAGTGTTGTCGTTTACGCCGGCCGTCACACATCCGTGGGACTGTGGCTTCGGTAATGTAGGCCAAGTGGAATTTGGACCGGGCGTAAAGGGTCCGGTTGACAAGGTAGCCAGTGAAGCAGGGCGTTCAAGAGGCGCTGTAGATGCAGAGACATTGGTTTTCTTAGAAGAACCTCGGCGCCGATGTCGCCGCTTTCTGATGGTTTCGGCAGCCTCGCGATGTGATGTATGGTCCCTTGCCATTTGTTTCAATACAGCAATTTCCCCTCTTCATTTTTGCGCACTCTCTTGAGGAAGCTTCGTGAGGTCCATTACAGTTTGAACACTTCAGGACATCGGCTATACAATCGTCGGCGCAATGGGCTTCAGCGCAGCGAGAACATACTCGCCTATTTTCGCATGCGGTTCTCACGTGGCCTAGTTTCATGCAGTTGTGACATTGCAGTGGTTTCGGCACAAAAGGTCTTACGTAATGTCGGAAGTGGCCCACCTTTACATAGGATGGTAGAGAGTTGCCTTTGAAATCTATTCTCACGCAGCGTGAGGTACCCAAACGAGCAACCTTGGCGATGATGGTTGCTTCGTTGGCTGGTTTGACCAGGCCACACAAGTCGGAGCTGGGAATCGCAGCGTCAACGTCGTAGATGACGCCGGAGACGACGTTGGAGCCCACTGGGATGTAGGAGCGGACGTTCATTCCAACCAGCGCTGTGACGTTTCGCAGTGTGTTCAGTGCGGTTGCACGTGAAACATCAATCGCCATGACGTTCTTACGCGGGTTCACTCGGATGTTTCGCATGCAAATACCATGCATTAGTGATCAGCAATGAAGCGAACGTACGTACACATGAAAAGTGACATCAGGTACTTTCCGCAGTGCACGCGATTCGCACCTAGTATACACAACCAGTGGCGTAGCCAGGGGGTGGCACACCAGGCCCGTGCCCCCCCCCCCCCCCCCCCCAATTTTTTTTCACCATGGCATACATAGCGAAAAATGGCCATTTCAAGGAAGTGCCCTCCCCGAAATCAAGGAGGTGCCCCCCCCCCCCCCTCCCGAAAAAAATTTCTGGCTACGCCCCTGTACACAACAGCTGGGCATTGCGTGGCTTTCCTGAAGAACACACAGAAGGTGCAACATATGTTAATCGACTGCACCACCGGCGCCGCTTCCACGGCGAAAATAAAAACTGCAAAAGTTTCGCGACTACCTCGATGCGCGCATGCGCTGCCTAGTGACGCGGCGGTTATCCCGAAATGTTTAGCTGCTCCTTCGCTAGTAGGCCATGCGGGTGTGTGCGATGTGGAGCCTTCATGAATATGACGTCAGGGCCTATCCCTAGTATTGCTTCCTCCATGGTAGGGGCCATGAAATTAATTTGTATAGAATTTGCGCATCTCTTCAGCTTGTAATTTGACATAAATAACGGGAACGTGCAAAGGAACGTGCCCAGTGAATTTTACTGAGATCCATAGACCTTCAAATACCGCCGGAGTTGGCCTTTAACGCTGTTTGCCGCAGCGGAACGAGAGGGAGACTTGTACGCAGGGTGTCGGCGTACCTCCGTACCCACGTTAAGTAACTAAAATTAACGTCCTGAGCATATGCATGCGTAATCTTGCCTTTACCACCGGATTAGGTTTGAAGCACAATGATGCACCGAAGTATGCATCATTACGGTTTGAGCAAAATCGCTATCATTTTTTTAGACGTTAACTGCTTGTAATTTTTTCTATTGGTTTTCATGAAGTAGAATTTTCTATATTATGGGCTACATTCGCTCTTGAGTTATCACTTTGAAGTGCAACATGGTCTCTACAAATGTCTGATAGAACTTCGCATTTCAAAGCATGTCTTAACGAAGCGCGTGGTAGCCATCGTATGTCCGTCACGTAGAAGGGTCTGCCGTTGGGTCTGTTGGTACATACCTTGGAAAATCGACGAACCCAGCCTTCAATGACACGTGTCCTTGAAGGCGGTGTGCGTCGATTTTCGAAGTTCGTGACGAGTGGCAGCTATGCCAACAGCAAAAGCTTTATGAGGAATCGCAAGGTCATTGAACGAGCATGTTAGGTTATAGGTAACAGTGGCAGCGTCGCCAACGCTCCAGATATTTCCTTCTAATCACTTTGCGTATAATCTATAGGCAATGCTGAAGTCCTGCAAAGCGAATGCATACGTTTATCAAGAGCATAGATTCAATAAACCGAATTGATTTCCTTTTTCTTCATCATTAACAGTACTACCTTTTCTGCGCCCTTTTTTTTTCTTGGATACTTGTAGTCTTCTCGCTTGCTCCTGCGCAATGGAAGATTTGTTCACATTTAAACGTGAAATAAGTCTTGATCGCGCAGGTAATGTCACGCGAGACATTTACGAAGTAAGCTGAATTTCATTAGATGTTGCTCCCGCCGGTTTTGTGCTGGTTGTTGCTCATTCAAAACATTCACGAGTAGTTATCGAGGCGGCAGTGCTCAATGAAGTGTGCTGTGTTTATATTTTCGAGATGCGTCGGAGTGTCACATAACACTGGTAATTGATATAAAGAGTCATCATTTGAGGAGAGAAATTCCATCGATTCCGTGTTTGAACCCAACATGGTGCAACGCTTCATAGCCTCAAAACCCGAAATATTGTTGAACGGGCGTTTTCATTGGGCGAGCAGAAACATATTGGAGCGCCTCGGTTAGAACGGTGTATGATTACGCCCATTTCAGGAGCTGCACGTTTCTCTTCTACGGGCCTCCCCCTTCTCCCATTGCTCCTCCAAGTTTAGAAGGTCGCAATAAGTCATGTAAGTGAAGAGGTGAACTGGTTCGATAGCGAGCCTTTGTAAGTCATTACAAAGACATCCTCAAAATGTGAATGTCGTGGAAAAGGATAACTCTAAATTACTCATAAGCTAGTGGACATCACTGTAACGAATATTGTTGCTGTTAAAACTCTCTGTATACGTAAGCTTAACTAAATACCATGGTTGATTTTTCCGTCATTGGAATCGGTATAACAAAAAAAGTGAACCATATGTCTCCACAGGAGTATGGCTGATTGATTGTTTATAGTACATTGATGTATCAGGGCTTTCACAAAGAATATTCGTGTTTGGCAGATACAGCACCATTTGACGAGGATGCACTCATGTTGACGCCTAGTTACGTATCTACATTACCGCGACTAAAGCCAAAGACCATGATTTAATTCTTGGGTAGCTAAAATAGTTTACAACTGGACCCAGCTTATGCTGAATCTAGCTCAATGATGGCTTCAACAAGCACCTAACACTGGTACTTGATATGCACTCATTCAAAGCGTCGTCATTTGAGGAGAGAAACGCCAAGCTGTGCACTTGCTAGTATTAGGGTAACCCACGCTTGTGCTCATGCACATACTAGCACACCGTGCTTATCCGCCGTGGTGGATCAGCGGTTACAGTGCTCAGCTGCTGTCCCGAAGGTCGCGGGTTCCGGCCGCGGAGGTTGCACTTTGACAGAGGCGAAGCGGTAGAGACTCGTGTAATCTGCGATGTCACTGCAGGTTAAAGAACACAAGGTGGTCGAAATTTATGGAGCCTTCCACTACGGCGTACCTCAGAACCATATCGTGGTTTTGGCACGTAAAACACCCGATATTATTGTCACCACACTGTGCTTCAGGAACGCAGGAGACGGAGGTTCGCAGCTTGAACCGAGCACGCGGAAAGGCGTTCCGATTCACGCTGGCACGTGTTTCGCTGCACCAAGACGCGGCATTCGCCCTTCGATGTCATTGGCTTTCTGCGGCGCGTATTGCAGCAATTCTAATAGTCGGTACACTCGCACTTCAAGCAGTAGGCGGCGGAGAAACACGGTTAGTACATGTGCAAACTGTACTACTCTGACAACGAGCCGTCACACGCTAACACTACGTGAAAGGCAAAGCAGGCAGCTGCGTCTTGGGTGCCTCCTTGACGCCAGCACGGCCATCGTTCCTTAGCTGGCAGCGAGGCGCCCTAACTGCGTCGACACCGAATCGCTCCCTTTCGGCTATCGTCGACACGGGAAGGCGTTCCGCAAGTATGTCTCTCGCTGCGACGAAAGCTGAAACTACCGACACGCTCACTGTCGGCGCTCTTTAGTGTAATGAAGCAGGACTTCACCGATCCCAGACGGCGACACTGCTCCTCGCCAACCAAGGGCACTGTGAAAGGCAATAGGTGTGAGAGATATAAGACGGGTATGCGAAGCCTCATTGAGCTGCAGTAGCGCAGTGGGTAGAGCGCCCGGCACTGATCGTCGTGGACCGAGAGGTCAATGAAACTTTTTCTTTGTCATGCGTATTTCACTGACGTATTTCTATGATGGAAATACGTAAGTGAAATTTTGTTGGACGCTGGCATGAAACACTTTCGTTTTAAGATAGTACCAGCAGCCATAGACGGAAGACATGAGGTCTAAAAAAGTGGCCCGTGGCATTCGGGTGGCGCACTGCGCAAGCACGAAGGAGGGAAGAAAGGCAGACAGGAAAGAGCGCAGTTTCCTGCCCACACTCATTTCCGTCCGTCATCTTTCTTTCTTAATTCGTGCCTGTGCAGTAGGCCACCAGTTGGCTATGAACCAACTAGCCTGCAAGAAGGTCTTCTTGCATTCGTGTGAGCCAGACAGGCTGTTTTACTGTTGTGCTTCAGAGCACCAAACACATGCGACAGGCAATTTGCGCGGTGATGTTCTAGAGTTCATGGCCATATAGCCTTCCTAGTTACCTTACATCTACGTAGTTCAAGATTGCAGCAACCTAACATACTTCGAAGTTCTAAATATTTAATCGAGTATTTCGTTCACACCGATTTGCTAAATCACTACTTTTAGGCATGCATATTCCTCGAATAGCTTTTGAGTACATTTTAAAGGCATAACTGCACCTAAAAACCTGAACTCAGTACCCAATAGCCATCAATTGTATTCCTGCCAGCGTAGCATGGTCGTAAATATGAGAGCGTACGAAATGCGGCACTCTACCCCCCTTAAGGAGCCAAATTTTAGATGCGAAGCATCTTATGGCGGGGGGCTTTGTCCGTCCATCCCTCCCACGTCCGGTCACTTTCATGAAGAGGGGTAGCACCCACTATGCGAACCAGAACACTGTAGTACAATGAGGCCGTCAACCACCTCCACAGTCACCAGAGTCATGGCCGAGAGCACAGAGTGGCTGCTTAGCAATGGCTGGGCAGGTGGTGGGCGCAAGCAAAGAATAACACGCACTACCGGTGGTGTCTGTCGCCCAGGTTGACTCCATTCCTTGATCTTGATTGCATGTGCTTCCGGTGGCTTTGTCCGTCCCTCCTTCCCGCGTTCCGCGTCCCACACCCCCACAGCGCATGCGCGTGCCCCTCCCCCTCTCTCTCCTCTCCCCTTTTCTCTACTCTAGGAATCCTATACTCTACGGAGCGGCGCGCACGACAGGTGGTGCGACAGCTGCATACTCCGCTGGGGGCGCCACGGCAGTTCCACGGTATGAAAATGACGGAGCGCGGGCGCCTAATTCTTTCTCCTGTGCAGCGCCGCGATGAGCGCCCAGGGCCGCGGCACGAGAGCGGCGACGTTTCTCCTGCTCAAGCTAACCATGTCCCCGCTGCTTCGCATCCACACGTTTCCCTTTAGCGGGAGATGGGGAAGTTTTTAATACCTTCTCATTTATCCGCAATTCTCAGTTTGTATTTAAAAGGGAACTGTTTAGTATTTTTGTTTTGCCACGTCGCGTATCAAAAGAAATGGCTGCAGATCCACGAAGGGAATGCTGATGATGGAGCGAAGCTACGTCCCAAGGTCCATATTTAAGTTGAAGTCGCCGACTAGTATAAAGGACGGACAGATGGATGGACGGAGGGACGGACAGATGGACGGACAGATGCACGGATGGACGGACAATTGCACGGATGGAAGGAAGGACGCACACACGTATGGACGGACGGACGGGTGGACGGACAGATGCACTGACGGACGCATGGACGGACGGACAGATGGACGCATGGACAGATGGACGGGCGGGCATTTGAACGAACGCACGCACGCACGGATGGATGGACAGACAGATGCACGGACAGAGCACGGCCTATTTTTAAACCATATGCGCGCTATGGTACGCTCTGTAGATGGTATTGCGCACAGATGCTTCGCGCCTGCGCTTCAACTATGAACGACGTCGAACCTCGAGGACAACGGTCGGACATCGTGAGGGCCTAAGGAGCTTCGCTCCGAAAACAAAGTTGCGCCTGGCGCGTACAACACAATAATTTAGCCCGGGCGCGCTCTCTTATTCCTCTCATTCATCTTAGGATTGAGTATAAATAACGTCAGTTTTCTCTGGGCAATGTACAGTCGCGCTCAATATGACTTGCAACAAGCTGGCTGTGGGGGAAAGTCACCCCAAGCCTGAACAACGACACCGACAAACGTTAAACTGGTTGAGAAAGTACCGCTAATTGAGAGAGTTTATTTCACCAACTTTTTTTCTATGTAGGTGCCACTTTGCAGTGTTGGCGCCATTTTGAGCACAGACAGCGTGTTGCAACTCATATTGAGCGGGACTGTACATTCGAACCATCAAGCACTTGTTATGCACATGACCTGGCCTGAACCAGACACGACCACGCTACCTGAGAACAGCTGGCCTTCATCCGACGAGACCACCGGACTATAATTTGTGGCTCTATCGGCCCCACCATAGAGCACCGCTGATGTATATAGCGGAAACCGGCTTCCATCTATATATTAACTCCGTGTGCCGCTATAGAAACTTTGGAAATTGAAACAAGTTCAGTGCTCTCTTCGTATGTCTCGCCATCGCGACTTTTCTGAAGACGATAAACAACCACGAGATGGTGCTAGCAGATGAGAATGAGGACGCGCTCTTGAAAGGTTCCATGTCTGGTGATGAGATGATAAAGCAGTGGGAAGGAACAAACATCAAGAGAAACGATGGGACAGTACACTGGCCTGCTGCATTCGTATTCGTCTTCCCTGCGCACCCCGGACAATTAAGGCGAAATCCTTTAATGGCTCATACTCGCGGCATCCGACCGTCCGTGCCTTGGAACGGTGCCAGCTGTGACCTCTCCCCTCACACTCTCTCAGCAATCACGTGATGGCACAGCAGCGTGCGCGGCAACGCTACTTCGTCATACTTCTCGTTGCAGCAGGCGAGTTTGTCGGATGACACTCCCAGTGGAGTGGGCACAGGCTTTCGCCGAACACACTTTGGAATTTACATAGTGTGCTTCAGTTTTTACATATTGTCCCATATTCTCACCATGCATCACCGGAGCTTTGGTCGTGTGGTAGCGGCTCGCAGATATGGGAGGTGGTAGGATCAAACATGGTCGGGAATGCCACGCACCCGGTACCTCTACCAGGTCGCAGGGCTCGCATGCCTCAATGAGGATGCAAACCACCTCCCAGGATTGCACATTTTGGACCCAGTTATGATCGCTGCGTTCTTATTAAACCTTCATCGTACAACGGTGTAGAGAAACATTGGAAAGCTGGCGTTGTTTTTAATGCTGTTACATCCTTATAATCTCGGCGAATGTATGCTTTTATATGCATGACCATTTTTTTCGATGAGAAGTGCTTGCCATTTCTTGTATTGGTATTGCTTCAAGTAGCATTCGCTATATTGCAGGCTACTTGCTCTTAGAAATGTCAGACGGGCTTTACGAATATCTGATGGAGTTTTTCTTGTCAAAGCATGTCTCAATGACGTGCCTGAAAAGCCATTGTGAAATAATTGGTCACGGCATATGACGAAACGCAACTGTATTTGCATTATTTACAAATAATAGTTGGAACACAGTCCATGGCGGACGCTTTCTTCTTTCTCCTCTTTCTTGATGAGCGGTCACGCGTGCTGCTCGACGGTTTCTTCTTCTTTTTCTCCCCGAAAAGAAATATTCAACATCCTCCGCCCACCGCAAAGTCGCGCACTGCGAGTTCATTACTGCGAAGAAAGTACCGAAAATGCTCCAGCAATTTCTTACGCTGGAGCCACCTTTTTCGTGACCGTAGGTCTTGACTCTGAAGTGTCGACCTCTTCGTTTGGGTAGAGAAAGGGATCAGATCGGCGTGCTCGTTCACTTGGCACAGGTGCAACAGGTGCGCTGCTTGGCTTTAAGCGTTTCTTGATACAAGTTTTGCAACCTCTGATAACATTTCTTACAGTTGGCCTTCCGCGGGGTACACAACATTTTCCTCGAGGTTTAGCAAGGGTAGCTTGTAGGCCACCAACAGGCTTGGATGACGCTAGCTGACTGCCACTGTCCCTCAGCCACATCAGCAACTCTTGTATCACTCGGTTGAGGGCTTGAGCCTCTTGCACGGCCGCTTCCAACTGGTGCTGGCGCTCAGCTGCTTTGTTTTGCAGTGCCTTCCATCGCCAGTTCAGGTCGGCTACCTCGGTCTAACACTGGCGTACTCGCTGTGCCGGTCTACTTCAATCAGCTGGTGACCAGTGCGGTTCAGCGTGTCCACACTACCTGGGTAAGCTTGGATGTCATTCATCAGCACCTTGTGCTTAGCCGGTTCAACCTCGATGACTTGAGCATCGCCGGCAACCGGTGGGTCTTGAGCTGTCTGGCGGCACCGGTCCACTTCGGTATGGGTCTCTTGAATTTCTTGCTTGATCTCGCGCAGCATCTCCTGTTGAAATCTCTTTAGCTTGGCATTTGTTTCTTTCATTGGAGTGTTGTCGTCTCGCATAATTCCGACGCTCTCCCAGCCCTGAACTTCCATACAAACTCGTCGGTAAAGACAGCCGATGTACTTAGTCCCAAGACGCATACGTTGAGAGCTGATTCCAAAGAAGTGTCAAAAGAAAGTGGTCCTTGCAACATCCATCCTAAAGCAGAACCCATCGCCCCCAAGCTTTTCTGTCCATGGTATCGCTTCGTCTCTCCCGACATGAATTGCCATAGCTGATCAGCACCGATTAAAAGGCTGATTCCCGGAACTGCAGCCATGCCCGGTATCAACATCTTATCGGCAAGAAGATGGCCGTCGATTTCGATGTCTCTGACAAAGTCATGGTCGACTGGTACTTGCACAACATCCTTGCAGACGAACGCTACTTCAATGGCTGTTAAGAGGTACTCAAGGGTGTCATACTGACTGCGAAGTTTTAGTTCGACGACACGATGTTGTCTCGGAATGGAGCTTGTCTGTTCAAATATATTTAACTGTAGATTAATAGATCCAAGTTCTTTCATTCCAAGGGTCTTGGACACGTCTTCACGAATAAATGTACGCTGGCTTCCGCTGTCCACCATGCCACGAATATAGGCCTTTTGCGTTTTCCCGATGATTCCATGCCCTAAATGTTTGTAATAAGACATCAGAGTCCACGTACGAATGAGAGCTGGTATGCAGACTGTTTGCAGTTACTGAGCCTTCGTGTTCTTTCTTCTTAGGGTTTCCACTTGGGATCGTACATTGAAGAAACGTGTCTACCTCCGCATGTTCCACACTTGACTTTGCGGTAGCAGTCCTTGGCTAGATGTCGTCTTACGGTGCATCGATAACATCTGTTCTCGGTAGCCAATTTCTTCAACTTTTCTTCATGGGTAATACTGCTGTCACAAACTGGAGTTGCGTGCTTTGCAGACCCACAAAACAGACAGTCTTTATCCTTAACTTTCGACGAAGACTGCAAGACCACTGCTGTTGGTAGAGTGGCGTGCAAGTTCCTTTTCTCTTCAGGTGGACGGGCGCCTTTCTTTCCTTTAAAGTCATGAAGTTAACTTCTTTCGCGGCTTTCAACTTCCACGCGAAGATACGTCACGAGTTCTTGCAACTCCTTCTCGGCTGTGGCTGTCGATGATGAGTCATGCTGTTGTCCAGAGCCTGCATTGTCGGTCGTAGACGGTCGTAGCCTTAAGTTGGCTTCTTTTTGGTAATAACCAGACAATGTCTGTTGGCAGTGCCTTCAACAAAATATCCGTCATCATAGTTGCATAACTGGCAGGACTGACGTTTAATCCTTTCAGACCTCTAATGTGACACTGCACATAGTCCAACAGCTTTCGAAGATTGTGGACGTCTTCCGACGAATCAACTGCTGGTAGTGCGCGCAGTCGGCGTAGATGGTCCTGTACGATACGACGGTTATCTCCGAAACGACTCGTCCGAATCTCGATGGCATCGTCGTAGCACTCGGCTGTCGCTTGCAGACCAGAAATCGCGGCGGCTGCGTCCCCTTTCAGAAGAGTCTTTAGATATTGAAATCTTTCTCCTTTTGTCAGGTTTTCATTGTCATCAACAGAGGCCCTAAGCTGCTCCCAAAAGGAAGGCCAGTGGCAGAGCTGTCCGTCGAATGTCTGCAGCGGGAGTGTGGGAAGCTTGATTGACTTGCGCGGTGTGCGATCCTCGGGCGTCTGGGATGGCCTTGCAGGTAGAGACTGGGTTGCCGTAGAGCAATGGTTTTGACGGAATTGCCACTCCCGAGCCTTCAGCTGTCCCAGCATTTCTAGCGCAGCATCTGGATACATCAACACAGCTTCAAACGCTGTGGCGAATTCGTCCTCTGGAGTAAGCTCTTCCAGCTCGGCGTTAACCTTATCCAAATCTGCGTTGTTTCCTAGTAGCCGTTCAATCAAAGATGAAATCTTTGTACTGTCAGCACTTTTCATCACGGCTTTGTCTTCATTGATGAGACGCGTATTCATCTGTCATCGCGCCGCTCGCTTCTCTTTCAGCGCTTTGACGCGATTCATCTTGTGTTTCAACAATGCGTGACCGCGCTCACCTCAGTCCACTGGTCAGTTACGCTGTCACGACGAAAAGCAGCGGCATATGTCCATTCAGGATGTCCTGGCTGGCTTTCTTCTGAGGTTGCCGCTGTCCTCACGACGTGCTGCGTTCCGTTTGAAAGCTCCGATTGAGCACTCGGAAGCATGTAGTGTCCCGGTGAGTACTCGCGGGTTTCGGCACCACTTTGTGAAATAATTGGTCACGGCATGTGAAGAAACACAACTGTATTTACATTATTTGCAAATAATAGTTGGAACACAGTCCAATGGCGGACGCTTTCTTCTTTCTCCTCTTTCTTGATGAGCGCTCACGCGTGCTGCTCGACGGTTTCTTCTTCTTCTTTTTCTCCCCGAAAAGAAATATTCAACAGCCATCATAGCTCCGTTACGAGTAGCAGCCCCGCCGGTAGCAAAGAATTTGAGGCAGGGCAAGGCTACTGAACGAGCATTTTAGGTTATATATAGAACTGGTAGTATCGCAAATGTTATAACTATTTCGTTGACATAAATTTTCGTATAATCAAGTGGCAAAATGCCGATGTCCAATAAAGTGAATGCTTACGCTCATCAAGTTCAGTAAGATGAATTTATTTCCTTATTCTGCATTATTAAAGGTGGTACCTTTCTTGGGCCATTTATTTTTTGGATACATGAACTTGCCACGCTTGCTCTAGGCACAGGGGGAAGTGTTCACAGTTGAACTTGAAAGGTCTTAATGACGCTCGTAATGTCACGCGAGACTTTTACGAAGTAAGATTCATTACAGGTTGCTGTCACTGGTTTTCTGATGGTTTTTGCTTATCCAAAGCCTTAACGAATAGTTGGATCGAGGCAACGCTTCTTAGCGAAATTGCGGCGTTTATATTGTCGAGAGGCGTCGGAATGTATTCTTCCATGGATTTCACAATTTAATGATATATACGTATCTGCGAGCGTATGTACGACTGATTTAGCACGCTTTATACCGCTTCGTTAAAAGCGCGGCGTATCTGAGATTAACATAAATAGATGATTGAGATAAAAACACAAGTTGTATCCAGTGGTTACGGTTGTTAGGTGGAAGGAGCAAATAGCTGCTGTACGGTAGTAAAGGTGATCTGCTCAAGTGCTCAATGAATATGCGTCTCAGACAAGACGTACTTCGCACAGCTTCAAGATCGTGACCTAGTAGGGAAGCGCTAACGACAACCTTCATCATAACACAGCGCACACCCACGAACACAAAAAGAAGGAAGGAAGGAACCGACGACACCCTAACCTGAACTTTCACATACCGAATTACCATACACACTCATGGTTCTTCTTGAAGTTCATTCGCATTACAAGGAAGACACTTTTTACTTTAAATATAGATAGATGCTGATGGACATAACTGCACACAGAAGCAAAGTTTGAGAATGGGCTAGTTGGTAATCCATCTTCAACAATCAGCGCAGAACGGACAAGGGACAATAAAGGGAACAGAGAGAAGCGGTGCATGCAGAGCCTTTAATTTTGTTTATTATATTGAGCTAGCCTCAACGTTTCCCACATGGTGCATATAAATCTATCTTCAATATGTCTTTACGTAAACAAAGTGCCTAAGGTACGAAAGAATCGTTGTAATGATTTCGCATTTGATCGCACCTGGTATGTCATCCGCATGCCTTACCGAAATAATTTGCTTATCAGTTAAAAGAATCGTTGTCAAGGAGCTTGATAAACCGGTGTGTATTCTAGTGGTGTAACTTGAGAATAAATTAAATATGGTGCTTTTTAAACAGCTACTATGCATTTCCAACGTAATGGATCTTTTTGCCACTCTACTTACATTATCATCCGCTGCATAACAGTACTAATAGTGATTAGAAAAGAAAATACGCATGTTTCTGCAGCCAATAAAGCAACCCTACGATTCTGCCGCGCAATATTACGTGCGTTAAGGAGACTCCTTACACCACATGACATTCATATAGTTTTTTTTTTCATTGGACGCAGCTTAAAGGAATAGCACGGCTCTGTAGTAGAACGCCTGCTTTTTTTAACGCGATAGCGTTAAAGAACTCGTTTCGCAGAAATTCCGGCGTCCGCGTCGGCGTCATTGATTGTGCGCGAAAAATCATTATCTTGTCTGTGACCGAAAAATCAAGAAAGATGAAAATAAAATAAATAGTAAAATCTTTGGTTTGAATGAGAATATGGTACGCATAGTCTTTGAGTAAGTGTATGCCCAAGGACAGACTTTCGTAAAAAAAATTGGGGGGACCCTTCAGCTTCGCGTTTAAGGAGCTGAACGCGATAGCGATATCCTGTCCCTTGTGCGTACTTCAACCACTTAGTGCATACTATGTAATGTGTAGCATGCTTTAAACCACGAGCAGTTATGAGCGGGAAATGTTTTCGAACTTGCTTTGCACCCACTACGTGGTCTTAAGGAAATACGCGCAGTAACGTGTGTGCCTTTTGTAATGGGTGGCCGGCTTTGAAACACGATGTCATTATGATATTCACATGTACTGACACCCGGTCTCGTCCAGTAGCTCATCAGGTGCAGCTGTAGTTCCGGCTGCAGCAATCACAATAAAATTTAAATTGTCGGATACAACGACGTCTACGGCAGCAGAGCTTGCTGCTATGAGAGCCGCTTTACAATATATCATTCGAGAGCGTCCATGCAAGTGGGTCATATTCTGCGATTCCAAGGCAGCACTTCAGCGTTTGCAGTTTGCCATGCGTAAGAGGACTCATGAGCAATTGGTGCATGAAACAATAATTTGTCACCATCAAGCTCGAGCAATAGGACATGATATTATATATCAGTGGCTACCCGGACATATCGGTATTACTGGGAATCAATTAGCCGACGATGCAGCCCGCTCAGCCCATGAAGGAACCAGTGTGGTTCCGATCCCTCTATCAAGGACTGATGCGGCAAGACAGCTTTCTTTGCTGGCTCGGAATCTTACAGGCATGTTTTGGTCGTCTACCAGCTTCCAAAGGTGTCACCTATATAAACTGGATCCTTCACTCAAGCTGCAGCTACCATCACAACTTTGCCGCTCCCATGCGACACTATTATGCCGCCTTTGGTTGGGTGTTGCACTTACAAAGGCGTACTTGTTCCGCATCGGTATGGCGGACACCTCTACGTGCGACTCCTGCGGAAGTGAAGAGACCATCGAACACGTCCTGCGCAGCTGCACTCGCTATGACGCCCAGCGACGCCCGCTCCGGACGGCTTTGAAACAAATGGACTGTCGACCATTTTCTTTACAGAAGATTCTAGAACCTTGGACGTGCGCTTCGATAGCGCAGAAAGCAACAAAAGCGCTAATGAAGTGCCTGAACTCAACAAATCTGAGCGACCGCCTGTAGACTGGATGTGCTCCGCCAAGTGTGCTCGTGATTCTGTGTATCTCTCTTTCCTTCTCTTCTTCTGTCTCTCTTTTCCTCCCTTCATCCCTTCCCCCCAATGCAGGGTAGCAAACCGGACGTGCACCTGGTTAACCTCCTTGACTTTCCTTGCATCTCTCTCTCTGACGCCCGATGGCAATGTACGCTTGTACCACGCAATATTACTAGGATATTACATATTGTATTATGGCGCCTGTATGAGGACGCGTGCATTTGTGAAGCATGAAAGTTATTTTCACTGCAATTCCAAGCAGAGGAAGTTCTTTTCAATGTAATTCCAAGCAGAAAGACGAAGACGCCGTTCGGAACGGTTGCGTTTTTGATGTTCTCCGCTACAAAGGTGATCCTTTGTAGCGGAGAACATCAAACCTGAGCAGCACCTCGGCTTCAAGCCGAGGTGCTGCTCAGGTTTCTACCAGTAGCAATGAATACCGTATCGTCCTGCGCCGTCTTCCCATTGGTAAGCTCGTCGCTGACTCCGTTTTTCTGCATGCAGACCTTGCTGGTCGTCCATACCGAGCGCAGGACTTTCGAGATACCCTCCGGAACATCATAGACCTTGCAGATGTAACCTCGATTGGACAGTTTCAAATGTCCCATGTTTGGATGGTGACTTGCAGGACAGCGCTAGCAAAAGTGAAGCTCGTAACTTGCGGTGAATTTCTGGTTCGAGGCCGAAGGTGCGTTGTGATAGACCCTGAGCCCACGGAAGTTAAAATGAAACTATTATGGCTCGCTGAACGCTTGGAAGATATTTATGTGCATGAAGCCCTTCAGTCATTCGGAAAGATCAAGTCTATTTCAGCGGAAACTTGGAGAGTATCAGAGATGGAACAGATGCGTGCCCTTAATCGAGATGTCGTACTGACACTCGCTGATGGAGTCCGTGTTTCCGGCATTCCACACCTACTCTCGGTCTGCGGTCTGCAAAGCCTAGTGCTGATTCCTGGCAGACCACCGTTATGCCTGCGTTGCAACAGAGTAGAACACATTCGTCGACACTGCCGGACACCGTGCTGCGACGATTGTCGGCGGTTTGGACAAACGGCTGAAGAATGTGTGGCGACGTACGCCAATAAACTACGCCATCGCATGCGACCACCTGACGATGCTTTGCAAGATTTGCAAGAACACATCATGGATGCTACCGAAGTCTTCGATGCAACTGGGCATCTTCCACGTGCTGTAGCCGCTGAGCCCTGTGCTGGTGACAAAGAAGAGGTTAATGACTGTGCCGTAGCGGGGAAATCCGAACAAGCGTCGAGAGAAGTTGGTGTCACAGACAGCGGTGAGAAGCAGGTGGTTCCTGCATCTGAGTCTGCGGACACTCGGAAAGAAAGCCTTGGCTATAGTGCTGATTTACAAGTACCAGATGAGAAGATGACTACCAACGATGCGCGATGATCCCTTGACGCTTCCATAAGTAAACGCCCAGCATCGCCAAACCCCGAGATGAGCGAGGAAAGTGACTCGGCGGTCTACCCTCGACAGTCACGTCGTCGCAAGCCATCAAAGCCAGCAGGAAAGTGCAGACGCTCAAGATCAAGGAGGCCGGGTACTGGTGACGGGGAGCCTTCACGCGTCCCTTCTCCACCAGACCAGCGTATGCAACTCTGATAAGGAGTTAGACGCCATGGCGCTGCCTCAGAAAGTCACCTTTGCAACGGTCAACGTATGTGGACTTCGATCCAAGCAGAAGCAGCTGCAGCTCCGCCGTTTGCTGTTCAGCCGACACCTTGATTTCGTCGCCGTTCAAGAAACGAAGGTTGAGAGTGAAGTGGATACAGAGAGGGCCTTGCGGCCATACCTCTCTCTATTTGATGTATTTGTGTCGCACGCTGTGGGCCTTTCGGCGGGCTGCCTTTTGTTTCTCAGGAAGAGTTTACCGTATTCTTCTGTAGCATATAGTATTGACGCCGAGGGGCGGTTGATACAATGTGATTTGATATTGTACGGCTTGCCATGGTGCCTAATCAACGTATATGCCTTTAGTGATGCACCACGGCGCATTGATTTCTTTGAAAGTTTGGCTACCTCCTTAGATCCTGACCGCAACATTGTTCTAATGGGCGATTTCAACTGTGTGTGTAATCCATCCGATCGTACCGGGCTTAGCCGCAGTGACAGGAGTGCTGAAGTGCTCTCACTTATAGTTGAAAAGGCGGGACTAGTTAATATAGGAACACTAAATAGCCTGCCCTCGTATACACACGCACAAGGCAGTACACATACACGACTTGATCGCATTTACGTTTCAGCACCTCTTATTTCCCGTGACGTGTCGTGCAAAACAGAACCTATTTCCTTCTCAGATCACTGCATTGTTGTGGGGCAGATGGGTAGCAACACTCGATCTCACTTCAGACCACAATGGGCACTCTGGAAACTTAACTCCTCAATTGTGAGCGACCAGGAGTTTAGGGACTGCTCGCGTCTGCGTAGCACTGAGGAGCTGTTTGTCGGCTGATATGCCTTTGTTTGCCTCTTGGGAATTTTTCAAACAAGAAGTTCGGGCAATAGCTATAGAAATGGGGCCTGTGAGGGGCTTTTACAGAAAATTAGAACAAAAGATGCTAAAGCAAAACCTTCATAACCTCTATGAATTTGAGTGTGAGGCGCCTGGTTCTTATATAGACGAAATTGCTAATGCCAAGAACGCACTCCAGAGGTACGACGCTTTGCGTAACAGAGGTGCCCGTGTTCGATCACGCAATGCCCGTACTTTGCATTCAGAGGAACCCACACGTCAAGCCTTACTCGATGAAAACCGCAACGCAAAAGCCACATTTATACCAGATCTTTATTCGAAAGGGTTATTGGTCACTAATTCAAGTGAAATCATGTCAGAACTTGAAAATTATTGCAAAGAATTGTTCAGCGCCTCTTCTGAAAACGAAAACGAAGATCTGGTAGCACAGTTCTTGTCATTTGTGACTCCTCTAACTGACGAGGAATGTGAATCTATTAGTGGGCCAATCACTATACAAGAAATAGATCTTGCCATTGCACAATTACGATTGTCAAAAACGCCAGGATCTGATGGATTGTCGGGCGAGTTTTATAAAACATTTAAATCATTACTGTGCCCTGTGCTGCTCGACATTTTTACGCAGAGTTTTGATCTGGAGAGAGACGCTTCCTCGATCTTTTACTAAAAGCCACACCGTTCTAATTCCAAAATACTCAGACACAGAAAAACTCCGTCATGTTGACGGCTACAGACCAATTACATTGTGCAATGTTGACTTTAAATTTTTGCCATAGTGCTTTCAAACAGACTTCAATTTCAGTAATACGGATAAGTGGGCTAGTTGGTTTAGCTGCCTACTGTAACTTTAGCGCAAACACACGAGGACACACAAGAAAGGAACACACGGACCAGCGCAGACTATCAACTGATTTTTTATTCACTAAGAAAACCACAATATATACTCTTTTTCCGCACCTCATGATCACTGCGCATGAGCTATTTGGCATCGTACCTTTATTCACATAAACTAATAAAACCTTTACAGTAGACGGTGTGATCTCACATCTTGTTCAACAATTCAATTTCTTTATCATTCAGTAATACCGAAGGGTGACTGACGCACATGTTTTTAAGTCTAGATATGTGCTACGCTTCTACTATTTCTCTTGTCTTCTGATTGTGGTTAACATACAAAACATCAGTTTTATCAAACAAAGGGCTACACGGCCTAGAAGAACACCGCGCGCAATGCATTGCTAGATGTGTATCTGGCTTTCCCTTCAAATTGTTCAAATGCTCTTTTAATCTAACGTTCAGGCATCTGCCAGTTTGACCGACATAACAGTGGCCACAACTGAAAGGAATGTTATAAACTACATTTCTTTTGCATTCGACTATCCGGTGATCTTCACGTTTGGAACATCTATTACTGACATTTTTAAGCCTTTCTTCGTACAGATTATTTACAGCAGAACACACACCCCCCACTTTGTTTTTTGCCGAGAATACTACTTTGACGCCAAGTTTGGCCGTTCCTACCCAAAAAAAACAGAAAAAACTGGCAGAACCAGGGAAGGTGCTCGTTCTAGGAAACACACCTGTGGACGATGAACAGAGGGCAGTGCTCAAGTTAGGACCCAAGTTTTGTGTGGAACCATCGCTACTGATACCCGACAGGCTTGCTTTGGCGCGGGACATTTCAAGGAACGTGAGTGATGAAGAAAATGATTTTTGCGTTAGAGAATGTGTAGAAGCCGTAGCGAGTGCTAGGAGCAATTGTAGACAACGACCTATTGTGGGACAGCTTGCTCGCTATTTGTACTCTAAGGAATTGAGGGTAGTAAAGTCTGACAAAGAAGGTTATCTGGTGGTAATGCCGGACGACTTGTATTCCAGTAAGGCTTGGGATGTGATGCACAAATGCTTCGAGGAAGTAAAAGTAAAACCGCAGGAACTCAAGAAACGTGCAGTGGAAATGTTGAAAAACTATGATTTAGATAAGATGGTGTCACTCGTGAAAAAAGAAAAAGGCGATACTTTGGAAGTGTTCTTTGCGGCGAAGACGCATAAGTTAGAGATTCCGTTTAGAGCGATAGTGTCAGAACGCAAGTCGTGGCAGTTTATTGTTTCTGGCTTTCTTCAAAAAATACTCGCATCCTTGTCCCCTAACGACCCATTTTTCATCAAGAATTCTGAGGATGTAGTGGGTTACCTATCTTGTGTTAAAGACGGAAGCTACAGAGGCTTTAGTGTTAATATTCAAGATCTGTACTATTCCTTGCCGAAAGATGCTCTGCTAGATTCTGTTAAAGAGTGCATTGAACAGGACAATGATGAAGTGTCTTTTCGCAATAGAAGTGGATTGTCGCTAGAATTGTTTCTTGATTTATTATGCATGTACCTAGAGAGCACGATTGTGCAGTTCAAAGAAAAATTGTTCCGTCAAAAAAATCGAGTGTGTATCGGGTCCAAAGTAGCCCCTGCACTAAGCGCAATTTTTTGAGCAAAGTAGACAGGTTGGTGAATTCGGAATTGGAGGGCAAGGTCTTAAAAATATTCAGGTATGTTGATGATTATTTGATTTTGGGCGTAAACAAGGAATGGGATGAGTTCACCTCAAGTGTGTTGGATACATTCAGAAGAAGAGGCATAGGCCTAAATTTCACAGTTGAACAGACCAGTAAGAACTGCTTACAGTTCCTAGATTTAAAGCTTATTTTTGAAAAAGACCATATGTGCTGGGAGTATTCCCCAAGAACAGAAAAGCCTTGTTAAGATATGCCTCCGCCCATTCAAGGTTATTAAAAAACGGGATCGCAATGGGGTGTTTTCACTCAGCTTTGACAAAATCATGCAAGCACAGATTAAGTGAATCTTTCTTAGAGCAGAAGTTAAAGCTGGAAAAGGCTGGATACCCTAACACGGTTCTCCTAACGACAAGCGAAAGGTTATTAAAGAAATTGAAATCTGAGGAGAAGGAGGAAAGGAGCCAAGATTCAAAGAAGGATTTCGGTAATCCCCTACGTGCATGGTCTCTGTCATAAAATTAAGAAGGTGGCACCTGAGTATGGCGTCAAAGTAGTATTCTCGGCAAAAAACAAAGTAGGGGGTGTGTGTTCTGCTGTAAATAATCTGTACGAAGAAAGGCCTAAGAATGTCAGTAATAGATGTTCCAAACGTGAAGATCACCGGATAGTCGAATGCAAAAGAAATATAGTTTATAACTTTCCTTTCAGTTGTGGCCACTGTTATGTCGGTCAAACTGGCAGATGCCTGAACGTTTGAATTAAAAGAGCATTTGAACAATCTGAAGGGAAAGCCAGATACACATCTAGCAGTGCATTGCGCGCGGTGTTCTTCTAGGCCGTGTAGCCCTTTGTTTGATAAAACTGATGTTCTGTATGTTAACCACAATCAGAAGACAAGAGAAATAGTAGAAGCGTAGCACATATCTAGACTTAAAAACATGTGCGTCAGTCACCCTTCGGTATTACTGAATGATAAAGAAATTGAATTGTTGAACAAGATGTGAGATCACACCGTCTACTGTAAAGGTTTTATTAGTTTATGTGAATGAAGGTACGATGCCAAATTGCTCATGCGCAGTGATCATGAGGTGCGGAAAAAGAGTATATATTGTGGTTTTTTAGTGAATAAAAATCAGTTGATAGTCTGCGCTGGTCCGTGTGTTCCTTTCTTGTGTGTCCTCGTGTGTTTGCGCTAAAGTTACAGTATGCAGACTTCAATTTGCATGTCGATTCTTATTGGTGCCCATCAGACTTGCGGTCTAAAAGGTCGCTCAATACAAACGAACATACACATCGCTCGCACAGTATTGGAACATTGTTCACACTCACATGAACAACTGGCCATCCTACAAGTAGACTTAGCGAAGCCGTTTGACCGGGTTCGTCATTCTTTTCTGTTTTCTCTTCTCGGAACATGCCAACGTTGGGTCCACTATATTTAAAGGTGTAAAACTATGCTACAATGATTGTTTGACCCGTTTGATTGTTAATGGTCAGCTGTCAAAACCTGTGTTCCTTAACTCATCTGTGAAACAAGGCTGTCCGTTGTCGCCAATGCTTTTGGCTCTTTACTTGGAGCCACTGTGCTTAAGCGTAATTCGATCTTGCAACGTCCACGGTTTCAGTGTTTATGGGAATGAGGTAAAAGTATTGGCGTATGCGGATGACCTAGTGTTCTTTGGTACAGATCTTTTCAGTATAAAAATGGTGGTGTCAATAATCGGGGAATTTGGAACAATTTCAGGGGCACGAATGAACTTTACAAAAAATTACACCATCTCCCGCTAAAGGGAACCATGTGTAGATGTGAAGCAGCGGGCGCTAACGCTTACACTGGCGGCGGCGTTGACGCTGGCGCTCATCGCAGAGTTGCGCAGGAGAAAAACTGGGGAGGCGCAAAGCACGCAGTGATGGAGCGGTGTTTCCTACTGGAACATGCCAATCGCTGCTAATGGGCAATGAGAGACAGAAGACTCCGACTGGACACAGAGACCCGCAGTCCGCTTTTAGTTAACGCACACGCTGCGAATTTTTTATTGTTCAACAACGCACAAGAGAAATCTCCCACCGGCACCACCTTGCAGGTTAAGATACATTGCCATATATACGGGGTGGCCAGTGAACGGTTGTGCAGCGCGAGCAGTCGGTTTTTGCAACCAAGAAACTCGCTAGCAGACGCTGCCTGCGTCGGCGTCGCGAGCCGGAAGAGGGCGGAGCGTAGGAAAGGAGAGAGAGGGGGGTACGCGCATGCGCAGTGGGAGTGTGGACGCCGCGGGCAGGGATGCCTAGAGGAGAGAGGGGGGGAGCGTAAGAGAGGAGAGAGAGGGGGGACGTGCATGCGCAGTGGGAGTGTGGACGCCGCTGGCAGGGATGCCTAGAGGAGAGAGGGGGGGGAGCGTAGGAGGGGAGAGAGGAGGGGAGGCGCATGCGCAGTGAGGGTGTGGTTGCCGCGGGGAGGGATGCCTAGAGGAGGGAGCGGGAGAGGAGGTATTTTATTTGTATTTTATTTTTTGAAAGGGTTTGCGCATGCGCAGTAAGGGAGGCCACGCGGCACACCACCACCACCACCACCGGATTAAGCTTCGCCATAAGATGCTTCACATCTAAAAAGTTTGGGACTGTGGTTTGGCCCATGGACTTGTAAACCAACCCATTTCGAGGGTATTGAATGGTCTTGTGTGCCACCAAAATACCTAGGCGTTCCCTTGGATGCATACAGATCAAGCGCACGTTACTGGAAAGAACGTGTACCCACCCTAAAGCGTTATGCCCAGAAGTTTATTCCGCATAACCTCTCTATCTTTGGCAGAGCTAAGGCATGCAATCTGTTTCTGGCAACAAAAATATTCTGCGTACTGCAAATAATTTATTGTTCCAGGGTTTACATTCAGAACCTTTCACCGAATAATTGCTACCTTTATTTGGTCAAGAACATATGAACCAATGAGGCGTGACAATTGTTTTTAGACCAGTTTGCGCAGGTGGTCTCGGGTTGGTTCACCTCTTTATTAGACAACTGGTGTCACGTTTTTTTCTATTTTCGGGACTGTGCCCATCCGCTGCTTCGAACTATCTTGCAAGTGAATTTAGCCGATGTTTTACGAAATTTAGTGGTATCTACTAATTTTGTATTGCCTCCCTATTTGCAAGGTTTCATGCGTGAAGTATACGAATCAGTGCGCTTTCTCACAGCAAGATTCTCCAATGATAATTTGTTCTCTAGCGCAAGAAAAGATCTATATAACGATCTATTAGATATGTTATTTCCGGCCCCACTGTACCGCTCACTATATACTGGATTGTCTGGTCATGACGTGCTAGTACGTGTGAAGAAAATGCCTATTTCACCAATAACGAAGACATTTTTCTACAAAGTGCACACAGAAACACTGCCTGTAAAAGCCTGGTTAAGCACCAAAGGTATCTTTGTATCCTCAATTAATTGCCGCCTCTGTGAAGTTCCAGAAACGATAGAACATTGTTTCATTAGTTGTAAGGATGCCATCCTCTTTTGGGACGTCCTGCAGAGGGCTTTTAAAAACGCAACTTGATTTAAATTCTCACACCATACGTTATCTTGTACCACCCAAACCCAATGCTAAACCCAATGCTATGCCAGTTGACATTCTCTTGTTAATGGGCATGCACAGTTTATGGAAAACTCGCACGTTAGACAGGCATGCGGAATCAATGATGTCTTCGCGGTCACATTTCGTGCAAATGACTGTACAGCTAAAAGACTTCTATGAAAAACTACAGTTTCAGCCGGACTGGTATCCACAGTTCATAAAATGCACTGCTCAAATACCCTTTGAGAACAAAGTGTTGCGTGAAATTTGTTGATTTTTCATCAGATGATGATTTTTCGCTCGCAACCAACGACGACGCCGGCGACGCCAACACCGACGCCGACGCTGGAATTTCTGCGAAACAAGCTCTTTAACGCTCTCGCGTTTAAAAAAAGCAGGCGTTCTACTACAGAGCCGTGCTATTCCTTTGCGCTGCGTCAAAAAAAAACAACAAAAAAACTCTATATGAATGTAATGTGGTGTAAGGATTCTCATTAACGCATGTAATATTGCGCGGCAGAATCGTAGGGTTGCTCCAGGTGTCAGCACGAGTGAACCGCGCAACCAGTGGGCTTTTCAAAGGCTCACCCATTACAAAGCCCTGAGACATATTGTCGCGACGTGGAAGACAGAGGTCGTGGTGCACAGATAAACAAAGCAGCAGCAGGACGGTCTTTTTAATACCGCGCGCCAGAGCGTTCTTCTTTCTCGTTTCTGCCTTCCGTGTATAGCACATGCGCGAGTGCACTGTCGTCTTCGTCTACCTCGTAGCAGGCATGTGGCATTTGCCTCCCTCCGAAAGAGGCATCGTCCCGATGCGCAGCCCAGGCGCTCTACTAAGAAATAGAGAAACGCACACAGATGCAGTGGCAGCCACACGAAAAACGAGAGTTATATGGGCAGGTACGGTTTCATCCGGACGACATGCACGACCTCGGGTGAATGCTTCCGGCGACTGGAACTGCAATCACTGTCGGGAATTACTTCGTAGTTGACATCGTTCAACCGTCGGATCACTCTGTATGTCCCAAAGTATCGTCTCAGCAGTTTCCCTGAAAGTCCGCGTCGACGTATTGGGATCCAAACCCATACCCTTGTCGCCTGGTGTATAGGTAACGAATTTGTGTCGTTGGTCGTACCGTTTCGCATCTTTATCTTGCTGATGACAGATGCGTACGCGGGCAAGCTGTCGGGCTTCCTCGGCGCGCTGAGTAAATTCTTCGGCGTCGGCATGAGTGTCGTCACACTCGTGCGGCAGCATAGCGTCCAACGTTGTTCCGACTTCGCGACCATGGATTAAACTAAACGGTGTCATTCCAGTAGTTTCCTGTCGAGCGGTATTATAGGCGAAAGTCACATAAGGCAAGATTTGGTCCCAGTTTTTGTGCTCTGTGTCGACGTACATGCAGAGCATGTCTGCGAGGGTCTTATTAAGGCGCTCCGTTAGTCCGTTTGTTTGGGGATGGTACGCAGTGGTACGCTGAGCCTGAGAACCGACTCCAAAAGTTGTGCCGTGAATGCAGTTCCTCTGTCTGTGATGACAACTGTTGGGGCGCCGTGCAGAAGGACGACGTTTTCTATGAAGAAGTGAGCTGCTTCTTGTGCTGTGCCCCTCTGCATAGCTTTCGTCTCCCGCGTAGCGAGACAAGTAATCGGTGGCGACGATGATCCATCTGTTCCCTGCGGTAGAAGTTGGGAATGGGCCGAGGAAATCCATTCCAATTTGGGCGAATGGCTTTGCTGGTACTTCGACGGAATGTAATAGGCCTGCAGGCTTGCCGGGGGGCGCTTTGCGTCTTTGGCAGTCGGCACAAGTCTGCACGTGATGTTTTACAGCAGCAAGTAACTTTGGCCAGTAGTACTTGCGTCGCAGTCGAAACAATGTTCGGGTGTAGCCGAGATGTCCGGAGGTGGCTTCGTCATGGCAGGCTTCCAGAATTTCTTTTCGCAGCGATGCAGGCACGACGAGCAAGTACGTGCTGCCGGTTGGAGAAAAGTTATTCTTGTAGAGAACGTCGTTGCGTAAACAAAAGACGGCAGTCCTCTACTCGCGGCACGTCTGTACGCCGTCCTTCTAGGAACTCAATTAGCGGAAGCAGCTCTGGGTCACCGCGCTGCTCTTGTGAAATAGTGGCCGTATTGACGACTCCCAAAAATGCGGCGTCCATGGACGCGTCATCAAGAGCGGCAGGCTCGACGGGCGACCGCGAGAGGCAGTCGGCGTCAGTATGCCTCTTCCCCTGATTTATAAATTATGGTCATATCAAACTCTTGAAGCCGAAGGCTCCAGTGCGCCAAACGGCCTGACGGGTCTTTCAGGTTAGTGAGCCAGCAAAGTGAATGGTGATCGCTGACGACCTTGAATGAGCGGCCGTACAAATATGGACGAAATTTGAGAACCTCCCAGACTACTGCGAGGCACTCCTTCTCGGTAGTCGAGTAGTTCTCCTCCTTGTGGGAGAGAGCTCTGCTGGCATAAGCTATCACTTTTTTCCGATCCGTCTAGCCACTATACCAGTACGGCGCCCAGGCCTACATTGCTGGCGTCGGTGTAAAGTGCTGTTGGTGCTTCCTGGTCAAAGTGCGCATGGACTGGAGGTGTTTGGAGGCGTTGACGTAAGTCGTGGAATGCCATTTGTTCCGTTTCGCCCCAAACAAAAGGAACAGCCTCTCGTGTGAGTCGTGTGAAAGGCGCCGCAATAGACGAAAAGTTCGCGATGAATCGTCGGTAATAGGCGCAGAGGCCTAAGAAGCGCCTGACTGCTTTCTTGTCGTGTGGTGGAGGAAACTTTGCAACAGCGTCGATTTGGTCCGGGTGAGGTCGAATTACCCTCATGACTGGACAACGTGGCCTAGGAAGCAAAGTTCACTGAAACCAAAATGGCACATTTCCGGTTTTAACGTCAGGCCGGCCGAACGTATAGCTTGTAGAACTGTGAACAGCCGGCTTAGATGTTCCTCGAATGTTGCTGAGAAGACAATAACGTCGCCTAGATAGACCAAGCATGTTCGCCATTTCAGGCCCGATAGCACGGTGTCCATTATACGCTGAAAAGTGGCTGGCGCTGAGCATAAACCGAACGAAAGCACTTTAAATTCATAAAGCCCGTCGGGCGTCACGAATGCAGTTTTCTCACGGTCTCTCTCGTCGACCTCTATCTGCCAATAGCCGCTTCGCAGGTCCATTGATGAGAAATAGCGTGCATGCCGCAGCCTATCAAGAGAATCGTCTATGCGTGGCAGCAGATAGACGTCTTTTTTCGTGACTTGGTTTAACTTGCGGTAATCTATACAGAAGTGCAAGCTGCCGTCTTTCTTTTTAACCAACACCACGGGGGGATTCCCAAGGACTTTTTGAAGGCTGTGTGATATCATCCTGGAGCATCTTCGGTACTTGCTTTTGAATCTGCTCGCGTTCTTTCGGAGCCACACGGTATGGATTTTGTCGGATCGGTCTCGCGTTGTCTTCAATAATGATTCGGTGCTTCGTCAATGGTGTTTGCTTGAATTTTGACGTGCAGGAGAAACAATCTGCGAACTGGTGTATCAGTTCCAGGAGGCGCTGCCTATCCGAGGGCGACAGGGTAGAGCAAATATCGACAGACAAAGACGTCGAGGCAGGCATAGTCGCGTCGTCAGGTTGCAAAGTGAAGCAATGCCCTGGCTTGGTCTATGTCGTCGTAGTACGCAATTTGCAGTGCCCTTCTGGATGTGACGTCGCTCGTTGCTGAAGTTGGTGAGGAGCACTTCTGCCTGCCCATCAGTTAGTGCCAGAACGCCTCGTGCGATCGAAACACATTGCGTAAGCAGTAGGGTGGCTACTTGCTCCGCTATCACCTCCGTATGGCATCGCCCCTGACATGACACAGACACAAGGCAGCAGGATCTCGGCGGGAGCGTCACATCGTCGGCTATTCGCAAACGCTGCAGTCGTTCGTCAGTGGTGGTGACAACATACGGATGTGCGGAAAAGGTGACGATGCGTTCTGGGATGTTGATGACAGCGCCGTACTCTCGCAGAAAATCCATACGCAAAATCAGCTCTTCGCAACATTCTGGTAAAAGTAGAAAAGTGGCGACGAAGCTGGAATCACCGATTAGGAGCCGAGCGGTGCATTTACCCGTTGGAGTCTTGACCTTTTTAAGGCGGTTAGCGAGCTCTTGTCGCATAATAGAGAAGTTGGCGCCAGTGTCAACCAGTGCTGTCACGTAATGTCCGTCTATGATAACGCTAAGGTCGGCACGTACAGCATCGTCGGCATTAGTACGCGTCGTCGTCATATCGTCGTTTTGCGGAGGTATGGGGGTCTTTTGGGCGTCTCGACGGTTAGCAACCTTGCCCCTGGAGGTCGCGGCAGTTAGTTTCGCCGACGCGGGCTAGGGGAACGGTTTCTGACGACGTCAGAGTAACTCTGACGGTTCGGGGAAGTGTGACGCATAGGTGAGGGGAGATTGCCAGCGACGACGTGGTGAAGCAGCTTAGCTGGTCGGCAGGTGATCACCGTCGTGGGTGCGACGGTCGTCGAATTGAAAAGAAGCGGGACGAGAAAAGCTTCCAAACCTAGCTTCTCGACGATGGCCGTAGCGGGAGATGTGGCCCGGTTCGCTGCAGTGGAAACAAAGGGGTCGACGGTCGGCCGTGCGCCACAAGTCGGTTCGGCGAACTGGTGGTCGTCGCACAGGTTCCCGTTGCCACCAAGGCAAGGGGACGGGCCGTGGCTGGAAGGGTGCTACCTCAGGTGGAGGTAGAGGGCGACGGACGACATCAGCATAGCTCAACGGATGGGGCTCAGGACACGTCGCGGGTGATGGAAAGGCTTGTCGCAACTCCTGGCGCACGATTTCCGCAACAGAAGCGACTGGCGGCTCGGTAGAAGGAACGCCGAGGGCCCGCAGCTCTTCGCGCAGGATTTCCCTAATCATTGGTCGCAGGGAGCTCTCGGACACAGCGGCGTTCTGAGCTGCGGCACTTACTGGCGTGTGATCAGGAAGGCGGTCAAAGTGGCGGCATCGTTGCCGAAGTGCCCGCTCGATGACAGTCGTCTCTTTTATAAATTCCATCGACTGTTGCGGGCGAATTTCGAACAAGGCCGGCGAACAGCGGTTCCTTAACGCTCCGCATAAGATGACGCACCTTCTTTGCCTCGGGCATGTCGGGGTCAGCGCGGCGAAACAGACGGGCCATATCCTCTGCGAACATGGCAACGGTTTCGTTCGGCTTTTGCACACGGGCTTTAATGAGTTGTTGTGCGTGATCCCGCCGGTCCGCGCTCAAGAACGTCTCGAGAAGCTTTTGGCAGAAATTCTCCCAGGTTCGGAAAGTAGCCTCCCTGTTCTCATACCATGTGCGAGCGCTATTTTCCAGCGCGAAGTAGGCACGGGCAAGTTTTTCTTGCTCGCTCCAGCGATTGACCACAGCGACCCGGTCGAACTGTTCGAGCCAGTCCTCGACATCCTCATACGTTTCTCCACGGAAGATTTGAGGAACGCGAGGAGGTTGAAAAGTCACCTGGGAAGGAAGCTCTGTCTGGGCAGGAGGGAGATCCGCCGATGTTGTAGGAGCCGCCATGCTGGTAAGAGGAGGCAGAGTCAAGAGCTCCGGACTTTGGGCCTAGTAGGCGCCGGCTGAATCGGTGCACTGGAGTCGTGACGAGGGGTTGCGTCTCCGGACTGGGTGTACGGTCCCGAACAAGGTTTTCCTGCATCAGGTTGCAGGCTCCAGCACCTACACCAGTGTCGCGACGTGAAGACAGTGGTCGTGATGCACAGATAAACAAAGCAGCAGCGGGACTATCTTTTTAATACCGCGCGCCAGAGCGTTCTTCTTTCTCGTTTCTGCCTTCCGCGTATAGCACATGCGCGTGTGCACTGTCGTCTTCATCTACCTCGTAGTAGGCATGTGGCAATATTTAATCATTATCGTCAGCGAAAACATCAACAATGTGAACAGTTGCGTAGGTTCGCGGATTGCTTTACGGACGCGTAGTGGGCGCGTCGCTGATTCGCAAAAGAAAGAATTCTGACGTCGTGGGCACTGAACAGCTGTACTTGCAGTAGCCATTCTAGGGTAGCTGGAAACGGCCAATGTTAGGCGCACAGTCGTTCGCTTCCTTACGGCACGGTTGAAGCATGCACCGAGAGGCGAAGCACGGCTGGCAATTCAGAAGGCGATGCGCACGGAGCCTGACTATGCTATCGCGTTTTACTTTTGAAGACGAAGCTCAAGCGCGTCCTCCAAGTTTGTATTCGAGTGTGCGGTTGTTCTTTCGTAGCCTACAGTTACTGCCTGTGCACATGGCTTTAGAATTAGCTAGTATACCAGTGCTCTGTGTTTGTCAATTACTGTTGCGCCATGGCAGATAGTCATGTCAACCCTAGTAAAACTTGCATATCTAACATTGTTTCAAAGTTCATGGCCTGACAATTTTATCACCTGCCGCGCTAAACAAGCGTGGTAAACAGCTAACAATCAGATTTTGGAGATCAGCCAGTGCTGGTGCCTAGATTGCGAACAATGCTACCTTTAGCTATTGCTAACACGTTGGTATATTGTGTCAAATGTATACTACAACGAGTGATACTAACGTCCATTTTTTTAGGGGCGAAGCTCCTTAAAGCGGCACCCGTTCGTCCCTCGTCGTAGTGCGTAACCAGTCTTACGCTTTGACCTCCAAGGTGGTGCCGGTGGGAGATTTCTCCTGTGCGTTGCTTGAACAATAAAAAATTCGCAGCGTGCGCGTTAACTAAAAGCCGAATTCTTCTGTCTCTCATTCCCCATTAGCAGCCATTGGCATTTCTCCTGTGCGTGATTAAACAATAAAAATTTTGTTGAAAACGCCGTTGATTGATGAAATAAACCAACGAAAGACGCCAGATGTTTTCTAAAAGCAAAACGAAAAGACGCCAGATGTTTCTAAAGCAAAACGAAAAGACGCCAGGTGTTTTCTAAAAGCAAAACGAAAAAGACGCCAGATGTTTCTAAAGCAAAACGAAAAGACGCCAGGTGTTTTCTAAAGCAATGGTTTTCAATCAAAACCATATCGCGATACAGGTTTGTAGTTGACGATTCTCGTTGCCGTCGGTGTGTGCTCGTGTGGATAAGGATGCCGCTGCAACCAGTGCGAGAACCACTTAGCTTACATTTCACCGACCACAAAGCGGTCATAATGAAAGGACAACGGAAACCAGCAATAAAAGTTTGATAAAACATTTAATCAATCGTTTCACGTCATTTTTATCGGGCGAATTAACGGAAGAAATTTCACGGTTTAACCGATGATTACTTCCAGGAACTTCGCCCAATCTCATCATCATTCACCTCGTGGATCTGCCGTCATTGGCTTATAAAGACAACTTGCTCGAGTAGCTTGAAGATTCAGGCGACCGCCATACTTCATCAAAATTTCGTAAAGATTTATGGTCTTTCAAAATCATATTCGCCACAAACACCAAAAGATAGGGTTTATTGTTTGCGCAAAATAACAACATGCAGTCATTGCACGTATTTTGCGTTTCTTTTCCTATTGATTAGTTGTCACGACAACTTCAGGATTATGTGCAGCTAAGGATTCAGAGAACGCAGGTTCATTATACAACTGATGCAGTCTAGCCGCTGCCGTCTAAAACAGTGTGTCTCGCACCCATTTTATTGCAAAAAGTGCAACAGCTGAGTCTTCCGTGAAAATCTTGTTCTTCCTGGCACAATTCTGTTAAAAAGGAGATTAAATTATGACACATGAGAGCGCCGTCATAACATACTTGGTAAGTAAGACGATTCACAGTCTGTATTATTTGTTATGCCGTTTGCCTCGAGAGACAGTAGGCATAATAGAGCTAACCAAGTTTGTCCTGGGCTACAGGTCCCCCTTTTATTTCTAACATCAAGCATGACCAGCATTTTCTAACTAACGAACTGATCAATCGTATTCGTTCGATGATTAACACATCTATGTGCGCCGACACACCAATGACGGTGCGGATTGAGGACATTTCTGTCCACTACGCCAACCATGGCTCTGTGCAAGGAAAAAAAATGCGCCCTCGAACGTATCGCTCTGAATGATATACTTAAATTTGGCTGGGACTAATGGGTACCGCGACAAGCAAGTGAACCCGCACAATCACCATGGTAAATGACTGCTGAATCCTGCAAGGAACTCTGAATCTGCATTATCCAACCCATTTCAACCCACTTAACATCTAACCCATCTGAACCCATTTACAGCGACATCATTGAATCAGAAGCACGTTATTGTGCAGTAAATAAGGGAATCATAGCCTGTGTGCGGTTTCCTGAATGGGATGTACATGTGCGTGTGCATGTAACTATCCTCGTGCTCCCCTCTCCCACAATACTAATGCGGTTTATCCTAACGGTTAGGCGAACATTGGGATGTGTTAGAAGTGATGTTATTTTTCCTCTGTGGTGCGCTCCGTAGCTTTTAATGTAAAGTGTATCTGCAGTAGGCCCGATATTTTATTAATTCAGAAGAGATTTAATTCCATTGGGGCCACAGTGTACTCGACATGACATTAATCATTGTCATTGGACCGTTTCGTCCTCATCGTTAGGAAAATCCCTAGCAAATTCTAAAGCACTGCTGCCCATGCCAATTGAAGCTCGGCTTTTCTTTATTAAGCATATTCAAAACCGTTGCAGCCTAAGGATTCGTAGAGCGCGAATAAAACCATCACGGCATAGAGTCACCGACATTTAGTAACAGATATAGAGACCTCCTGAAAGGTGATTCCGTGTCGTATAATACTACGAACTGCAGTTTACCTTGATGCAATACCTCGCATGTCTTTCTTGCAAACATTAGGAGCTTGTGGAGGAACACGCCTGATATGAATAAGCATGTGTTTTTAGACTGAGGGTATATGCCTTATTCTGTTTGAGAAGTTGATCAATGTGTTTTGTTTATTTATTTACCGTTAGCTGTACGATTTTCCATTTCTTTTTATGGGTAACAGTGAATGCTGTTCAGTTTACCGCCATCTACTAGGCGCTTGTTTGTTCACTGCTATAACTAATGCGTCTTTTCCGCATCGCAGTAGATTATGCCACGAATCACGTTACACGCAACTTAGGCATTTCAGCCATTGTATAAATTTGGTCTAGTGGTAAAGCTGAAGCAAATACCGCTGTATCTAACTGAATGACAATTTTAAATTTCGCATTATTTTATGCGCCACCCAAAATCTCCCGCGACCATATTTGAATATGTTAATCCTGCGTTTTAAAACCCAAATCGCAATGTAATGCTGAAAGATGTCTGTGCCCATAACCCTCTTATCAAGCGAAGTTTAGAACAGCATTCCAATCAAATATATCAGAGAGAGCAAAAGAAGGAACATAGGAGAGGTAGGGAAGTTAACCAGACTACGTCCAGTTTGCTACCCTACACATGGGGAGAGGGGAATGAGGGAGAGTAGGAGAGACACATTGCACACCACACACACAGTGCATGGTTTCACCGCCTGTGAATGTATAAAAATGGTGCATGAGACTACGAGATACCGCAGCTAAGGTCTTCCGAATGTTTGAGCATTTGGGTTCATGTAAAGCGCTCCAAGCTTTTGCGCTCGAGAATTCTGTGGTTTCGAGCCCATCGGAATTCAGATTTTGCGGCCGTAATGGATCCGTACAGCAACCTAGCTCACGCGTTGTGACGACGAGAGATATTTCGTCTAAAACTTGGGACTGGTATCTTGTACTGCTGTCAAGCGAATCATCATCCCGTTATAATTACCATCATCTCCGTACTGCAAGAGAAACTTCGTTGGTTTTACTTACAACGCCGTCGTAATAGAGGCCACTAGGATCTAGGTCAGCCGGATTTTCTATCCAGTCCTGCACAGCAAAATGTATAGACCCGGCTTGGTAAGAAAGGGCATGAAAATCTTGGTCACAGACACAATAAAATGTCGTTGTAACCTATTTCTTGATATCTTCATTTTACGTTAGGTATTAAGAGCATTTTGCCAGCGTTAAACGCAAAGAATTTTGCGATGAAAGAGGACAGAGTCACTAGCATGCATGGTAAACAAGTAAACGGGTTGCCTTCTCAGTCGGTATCGTCCCTCGTTGCAAATGTTTCGTACATGACGGCGATGTATCTGGCGTACCAACTAGTTCGAACGCATACGCTCCTTGCTGTCCTTGTGTGGTCAAAGCTGAAGATTCACGGCACGGCCTACGTGCACCTACATGCAGCACGCCCCGAAAACACTAAAGGTCGTAT